>APFE031563634.1:241215-269690 GCA_000404065.3 Pinus taeda
GGTTATATTGTGACTCCATAGACTCCTATATATAGAAAGGAAGTTTTGTCATTTGAATCATCCAAGAATTGTTCATTTGTGTAATGTAAAGGAGGTTGCCCCCTCAAAGAGGCTGAATTCTAAGGTGTTCAACTATCTTTTCTTTCTTTTTGTGAGCTGGTTTCATAACAGGATGTGTCCATCACAAAGAAAAGAATTAGTATCTGCCATAGCAGGGATTAATCCTACATATTCGAATCTGATTGCTTTTGATCTCGAAAACCACGTCGTCATCTCCTACATCAACTTTCCTTTCGTATACAAGTTGTTATCAAAGGGAAGACTATTCATAGGATTGTTATTGACGAGGGTGCTTCTACTTGCATCATGTCCCTTTCATGTTGGAAATTTATTAGCTTTCTACCTCTCAACCAATCCCCTAATACATTGGAATATTTCAATGGTAGAGGTTCTTTTCCATATGGTATTCTCAATGACTTTCCAATTCAATTGGAAGGAAAAATTGTTAACCTGGAAGTAGAAGTTGTTGATGCCAATCTGAATTATAATATTCTACTTGGTTATAGTGGGACCCATGTAATGTTTTGCATGGTTTCTACTCTATTTTGTGTGCTTCGTTTTCCTCATTAAGGGAAAATAGTCATTGTTGATCAACTCACCTGTTTCTCTTCCAACTCCTCAAATGGCAATGTTCCATATGTTTAGAATATTGATATCCCTTACGAGAGTGTTGGGGCGTGTCTTTTCAAAGAATCTTCCCTTATGGGAACCTTTTCCCTTCCACCTCCAAACATCGCTTCAATTAACATGGTCTTAACTCGTCATGATCCTTGGGTCGTTCCCCGTCCTAATCAGATTGACAGTTGTGGCGATGTTATGCCGCTTAGCCCTGAAATTCATGATCATTTCAGTATGAGTTTAGATGCATATTAGCAATTTCCCTAGCTCGGTTCTTGGGATTATCCAGATCCTTTGAATGAGAAATTTCCAACTTATGAGAGTATCGCAGGAGTTATGTATCTCAAGGAAACTCCATGGAATGATGCCCATCATCATTCCTCATTTCTCCCAAGCCTTGGTAATATTTCTTCTTGTCTAGAAACCCTTGTTTCTGATGTATTGACTCATCCGCTTCAGACACATATTTTTGTTCATGAAGTGTTGTTCGAAGGAAACATGGGTAATATTTTGGAAACTATGCCCAATGAAATCTCATTTCAACCTAGGATTGTCAAAGAATTTCACTTGGGGGCATCTATTTCTCGCGATGAGCTTAATATTTTGTGTCCTCCTTCATGATACTTTTTCACCGAGTTTTTACCGTTCGCCCATTTTTGCAATGGGGAATTTACTTTCTGACTTGTAATCGTCACTCGCCCAGGGGGCATGGGGGCATTTTCATTATTGTGTATCATTCCACTAATTGGTCGAGTCGATGCTTGCATGTCATGTCGATGGTGAAACTACATTTTTACTCTCTCTTGATCAACTACCCAGGTCTTGAAATGGGTTCCATATGAAAAGTATTATGTGTGATTTCATGTAAATAATTTGTACATTAGTGTGATTCATTAGTGTGTAGTGGGTTTTGGTGTGTTTGTTTTCTTTTGCAAGCGTGTTTTCCTATGCTTACCATGTGTTCTACTTGGTTTGCAGATGTCATCAAACCTTTATGATGGTTTCACTGATGGTGCTTGTTGTAGTACACATAATCTATCGTTCACCGCGTGGGCAATCAATTACCCTAATGGTGAGTTAGTGAATTTACAAGGCATATTTTTAGGTCATACCACTAATAACATTTCCGAATATAGTGTGGTTATTGATATTTTTTTAGAATCCATTACTCTTGGTATTAGAGAGTTAGTCGTTAATATTGATTCACAGCTCATTGTACTACGACTTAATAAATAATATTCAGTCAGAAACCCTTAGATTTTGAGATTGTATTTGTGAGTTTATCTCTTGGAATGAGACTTTTATTATATCATTTATCAACATATTCCAAGACGTTTGAACACATTAACACATTCTATATAGACATTTGCATCATATGTAAATGCAAAAATGTATATTAGAAACATTAGATAAGAATCAAGGGAAATGTGTATATGTGTATATATAAAAGTTTACAGAATGTATGTTACATTAAAATATAAAAATTTGTGTTATGAGCCTACATAAGTGCAGAAAACTGAAAACTAGAGACGATTATCTGCCAATGTGGTGCTCATTGTAGCATGAAATAGCTCTAATTACTCGGTTCAAAAACTGACGTAGTCTGGCGGGAACCCCTAAAATATGCCTCTGATATTGCAGTGGCACCTCATCAATAGACGTGTATTTTGAAATGCCTCTTGTAAAGACTTCTAGGTTATGTTCCAACTCTACAATTGGGTCAGCTCCCTCCTCATAAGGAGCATCCTTTATCTATCGTGCCACTTGCCTAGTTATCAGAGAAACCCCTAGAAGTATCTCTGGTCCAACATCTACAAAAATCACAAGTGTCAAACCTCAGTACACACATAAAAAAAAAATCATCAAAAACTTCAAAATCTTCAAAAACTTTAAAAATATTTTTTACCTTCATTGGTCCATTATGTACTAGGTGGGAGTGGAAAGTTAAGATCTTCCTAGAAATCCATGCCAAAGTATGCCTAACAATATACCATGATTAATTGTTGTCGCATACATCCAAAAAATGTTGGAGGAAATGACATTCGCTGACCACCTCCCTATTGAGGCATCAACTCACCCCACCTCAGCAACCATAAATCTCTGGGCACTGGTGCATCCACTTCTATCAACTAATATCTTAACAATGGTACATGTTCCAAGAAGAACATCACCAAGATATATCCATAGCCATATCGTTTCAACTTTCCTGACTTGCATTTCATGAGTTGGCTCTTCATGTTGACCAACAATACTTCACACCAGTTAAAAAATGTGGGGCTTATACAATCAATGGCATACTGGAAATGGTAATTTCTTGCTTCATACAAAGCCTGAGCCCCAACTATTCAGCCCATAGTATGGATAATTGTTCTTAGTGGGAGATTTGTAATGGTCTTGACATCTATCTTCCCACTTTGAGTTTTCCAAGTGATTGGGCAATGTCTAGTAATCGTCATATCCGTACTTTCCCCTCCAGTACAAGAACTAGACAGCTGAATCTATTGTCCCCTTATGGAAAAATCCATAATGAAATAGATGTCTACGACATCTATCTCAAGTTATTGGTCCCCAATCATAAATAGTTTGTGATCCACATCCCACCAACCAATCAAATTTTGTAGTAACTCAACTTGGCTCCTAATCCTATGAATCCGGAAGAATTTCAGTAACCCACATTCTCAAAGGGTAGCTATACAATTTCGATCTTAGGCTACCTAATGATATTTTGTCTCATGCCCTCGCTCTTTCCATTCGATCACCATTTTTTGTTGATTCACCCATGGAACATCCATTAAACAAGTTTTCATGAGCATGTATGGAAAGAAATTCAGAAATAAATCATTAAACATGGAGGTTTTTTCAAAAAAATTATAACTCAATTCCAACACATCTGTCTATATAGTTTTCCTCACTTCTAGTGCACCGACACAATTGACCACAGGTTGCGTAGCACGGGTCCAATGGGTAAACCTATGTTGATCACCCTCGACAAAATTTTTTTCCAAGCCCTTATTAACGCCTATCCTATGGATGAAAATGCACAAAATCATATTCAAAATGAAGAGAAGGGACATATCTCTTACCTACAACAAACAAATTGAAGAATGGTGTCCTGGATTGGTCAAACTGCTCGCCTGAAGATCGGGGGGGGGGAGGAATAGGGTAAAAGTGCTCTCTAATTTATAAAATGGTAAAATGGTAAAAATGTTTTACTTTTTTGGGTTTTCATAAGTTTTTAAAAGATATTTTTACCAAATTATGGCATATTTCACTTATATTTTAATACTTTTCCTCAAAATGGGTAATGTACATTTCACTTGTGCAGTGATGGGTCATGGTACATGGTGACGATGATTAATTTTGACTGATTCAATGAGTGTTATTTTATCACTTTTTTGGACTCGTCAAAAAATAAAGGAAAAAGGAACCCCCCTGGAGTCATCCTTAAGCTCTTTCTGACTCTCGAAACATGAAAATATTTTCGAGTACTTTTCTTTTCGAACTCGTTAAAGTAAATGAACTGATGTCTGCTTAGTATAAGTTTAACCCTTTTCCGAACTGCGATAGACTATTGTACAAAAAAGGAATACCTTAGTCGAATATGGCTAAGAGGTTCTTCGGATATTATTTTCTACCTTTTCAAATTGAAGGGACTATTTACGAAAATGGACCTTTGGAGTTTTCTTTTTTGCCTCTTTTTCAAACTCTCTAAAGATGAAAAAGTTGTCGAGTTACCCCTCCGTCAGACTCGTAAAACTTAAATGACGCAGGACTTGTCATCATGAAAAAACTGAGTTACTCCTTCCTAGGACTTGTTAAGCTTACTAGGATGGATTCATCCGAAGGATGAACTTATGCGACAAGCATATGATATCCCCTTCAAGATTGTGATAAAAAATAATGGGGTACTCACTAGAAATAGTGGAGGAAAAATGAAAGCGAACAACTCTTGTATTTTGTGTATAGGCAACATGTCACTCTTGAACATGACATTTATCTATTTCTCATGTCGGGTTTGGGTTATTGTCACTTCATCACTTTCCTTCCTGGTTTTGGGAAATCCATTTTGCGTCTCATCTTATTATATTGCATTATCATTATGACCTATGATCCTATGTTGAGTCAAATGTTTCCAAACTCTAGAGTCGTGTTGTCAATATGTTCAAGAGAAGTCCCATCTGCAGTATTTTACTACTTATACAGTGTCTGACCTTTTTGCCACAATAATGAATCAAACTTATCTACTCTATTACATCTTTCATTTCATGTCGATGATGTGGGACACATTATGGCACTCCTTCGACGGGTCACTTCCTGTCGACTTCAGCTCATTATCTAGGAAGTTGATCTAGAAACTCCCTTCCAATACCTTGGGGATTTCATGCCTCAGTGGCAAGTTCTTCCAGTTTGACGACAGGTTCACATCATTGGCCTTTGATCAAATGATTCTATGGTTGTTCAACTTCAGCTTCATTATTCACACTCTTAGATTTTGTTGTTGTACCTTGAAATCCATTGTCATTATTGGTGGTTTCTCTCGTGCATGTTAACGATTTACATAATTGACTGGTAATCAGGTGCTTTTCTATGATGTTTGACTTCGACACATCTATTCACATGGTAGAATTCGTACATTGATCAGATTAAGATAGAGATTAAGACCCTGGGTTTAATCTGATAAATCTAGGTTGTGTGGAGTTATGAGTTATTTATGATTGTACACATGTTTCCCTCTATACATATGGTTGAGACCATACCGTGGATCCATATATATGATACTTTTTATTCATATGGTTGTGTCCATATCATGGATCCATGCACATGATACCTTCTATTTGGATGGCTGCATCCATGCCCTGGATTCATGTCTTATTAGATGCCTATTCAGAGACGTATCACTAGGCATGTTTATATCAAAGATATCATATATGTATATGTATATGCTTGATTTGTAGGTCTCTTAACGGTGTTTTTCCAGTCCTTGCCTTGACTTGTAAAGCATTTCACCCATCACTCCATGTTCTACCTTCATGATTTAGGGAGCATATGTTACACAGTACTTTGTCACACTTCTTGTTCACTTCCTGTTCCACATCTCGAAGTGCCAAAATGTTGACAAATGTGAAGTGTACTCATCATGAAATACATACTAAAATATCCCTAAAGAATGGAAGAAAAATTTCTTTGAGTCAATTTTGGAGAAGGTTGACTGAAACCCTAAATTTCAAGACCAATGCTCTTTTCTCCATTGCTTTCCCATGTGTAGGACATGTTGCATTTCTTTAACCTAGTGCTTCCAGTGTGGTTTTGATATGGAAACCCATGTTGAATCTCTTTTGGTAGGTTTTCCCAAAATGGAGAAGAAGCTTTGTATGCTAGAAACTTTGAGAAACAATGAGCTGAATGTTGTTGGGTAGAGATATGGTCGAGCTCTCCCATTTGGATCTCTTGATCCTAACTTTAAGGGCCTTCCCCTTGATATGTGGACCTTCCTCCCTCTTTTTTGGATCCCTAACTCCCTCCCCCTTCCTATAAATAAAATTCCTTCCATCCCCAAAGGGTTGGTCATTTATTGCTTGCATTCCTATGATGTGATTATGCCCAAATGATGCCCATCTAACATGGAGAAGGAGTGCTTGAATAGCCTTGGATTGGACTTGGACATCCAACAAAAGGAGGTCTCCAACATCAAGGCAATGACTGTATGCTTCCCTTTCTTATTTATTAATATATACAATTGATGTTCACTTTCCATAAATGTCTAAATGTTATGCATTTAGCTTGATACTTCTTGATCTGTTAAGTAGTTTATGTTTGATATATAATATGCATTCTCTTGTATCTCTTGTTGTCCTCTGATCTCTCTTATAGGTATTTGGATGCAAGGAATACTGAGGAGTGAGCCTAGAAGCTAAGGGAGCCTTAAGTGCTTCCTTACTAGCCATTGTGATTGAGAAATCCTTCTTTCAAATGTTAGGCTAATCTTGAAGAAGATGGCTCTAAAACAAAATGTTGGAAATACTGAGAGGGGGTTGAATCACTATTTCTTTCAATTGTTATATTATACCAGTTAATATTTTTCACCATATGAAGCACAAGATATACTAGAACACAAGAAACAAAACAAAAATATATTATATAAATACATTTTAAATGATGAGGACACCAATCCTCAAATTATAGCTCCGACCATTACAAATAGTTCAATTCTTACAAGGCTCCAACCTTGAATGAGGAAACTAATCCTACTACACAAATCTTGACACCAACATAGTTTATATGAGGACACCAATCCTGCTATGATCCAAACTTTAAAATACATCAAACTTTAACCAAAATACTTCCTTCAAGATGTATCCAAATCTTCCCCAAGGAATTCTTTCAAAAATGACTTCAATATTTCTTCAAAGATTATTCAAAACTCTTCAAGGGAAGGAAATTAGCTAGTTTCCGGTCAAATATAACTTTAAGCCATAAGGCTTGGATACTTTTGTTTGTTCATTTGGTTTGTGTGGTTTTTTTTTTTTTTTTGTAGGCAAAAAAGGGTTTTTCAAGTAAGCACTCACCCCAAAGCTTCAGTGTTAACAAAAAATAAAAACTAACTCACCTTTACTAACTCATTTTTAATTCCAACAATTACCAACCTTTTAAACTAACTCACTTGGTTTAAAGTTACTTTATGAGAATAGAGGTCTTCGGTTCAAGTCTTTCTTTTCGTTGAGTTACTTTTTCAAAAACACATGTAACTTATGTTTTAAAGTTACTTTATGTAAAAGTGTTCTCACCCATTATAAAAAGTGAGCCACTTATAATTAGAAAGTCACTTTATCTTTTATTTAAGTTGCAATTTAGTGGATAGTAAAGTACCATTGCAAAAGTGACTTTCACTTATTTATAAAAGTGGGTCACATAAAGTAATTTTTTTTTAAACTGAGGTAATTAGATTAACTTTGGAAAGGGGGGAAATGATTTTTTTAAATATTACATTATCATCAACTTCCAAACATTCACGTGGTTCGTTGGCATCTTCAACAACTTTTATTCAAAAAGCCATAACTTCTTCATTTGGAAGCTATTTTCAGACCTGTTTCTTTTTAGTCGGCCTAATTTTTCAAGATCTTTCCATTTGAACACTTAGTTTCAGAATATACAACTTCAGTTTCTTTTAAAATGGAAATTTCATCCCTAGTTATTTTTTACAACACCAATTACTTCCAATGGCTATCCTACATGGTAGATTTACTTAGAAGTAAAGGTATTTATAGAACAGCCTTAGGCCAAGAGTCTCAACCTCAAGATGAAGATAAGGAAGCCAAATGAGAAAATAAACAATATCAAGCACGTTGGTTGATAGGGATGTCTATTTCGCCAAACCTTAGATTCCATATCGCATAAGTTGATACCCCCGATGAAGCTATGAAAAAACTCGGTAATGTTTTTGGAACTAAAAATGAAATTAGAGCCCATGAACTTGAAAATGAGTTGCTTACGTTGGACCCCAATAATTTTTCTTCTATTGAATATTTTTTGTCCAAGTTCAGGACCCTTAGACTTCTCTTGGAAGGTGTTAAGGTTAAGAAAGAAGATGGTAGCCTTATCTATTCCATTATTACTAAGTTAGGATCACCCTACTCTATGTTTGTTTCCACCTTCCATTCTACTAGAGAAGCCTTTATTTCTCAAGGACAAGCCTACAAGTCCCCCTCTTTTGATGCCTTTTGTGATTCTTTAATAAGAGATCAAGAAAAACTCTTACATCTTGGTCTTCTTAATACTGGAAACTCTTCTAAGAAAGCCTTAATAGCCCAACAGAAACCAAGTTCAAATAATCCTAAGAAGAAGCATCCTAAAAATAATGGTGCTAAACCAAACAAGAGTCCTAAGAAATTTCAGTCTCATAATGAAAATCAACTCAAAAAAATGATAAGGCAACTAAAAACAAAGGGAAGAATACTGATAGACATTGGAACTTTTGTAATCGTGATGGCCACTTAGAATCCAAATGATTTAAGAAGATGGAAGCCTTGGAAGGAACAATGAAGAAGCATAATATCCATTTGGAGCACTCCTCAACTTCAACTTCATCTTCAGGAATAACATTTTCTGCATGTGGTTGTTAAGCATCTTGGTTTGGTTATGCACTAAATGTATCTTCTTGTTATCATTCTCATGAGTGTCTCACTAATTCTGGAGCTTCTTATCACAGGCCAAAAACAAAGCCATGTTTTCTTATTTAAATGATTGTAACTGTTATCACAAAATCAACCCCTGATAGGCTGCTAATTGGGAAGACTTTGAGTAACTATTTCAAACCAAAATTTTGGCTGAGGCTTAGCCTCCTCAACTTGAGAGGGCTCTCTCACTGAGTTAAAGACTTCGATTTAAGGATTAGATGGCTAACTCTATGGAAAAAACAAATGAAAAAAGTATAAATGGTTGAAATACCACTCAACAAACATCCATTGGGCTATGGAGTCTGAGCATGTTTCAGTAACAACAAAAAGATAAGCTTAACATGGAAATCAGGGCATAAAGAGTCTTAATATATCAGCAAAACATAGTCATAATGCAAGGAATACAGTTCATAAACACATGAAGGAAGTTAGAGCATTATCAATGAATTCTAAGTAACATGTGTTCATACCACTACAAGTAGGTAGATGAAAAAGGCCATGAGACAATCAAACATTAAAACTGTCTCTGAATCCTTGGTAGTGAAGCCAAAATCTCTGTATTAACATAAAACACACAGTCTCTTACAATAACACAGTATGCTTGTTTCTTTTGAAAATTGCCAACCCTGAGGCATTCCACCTCTTGTCCTTTATAGAATTATCATTACAATCTTGGATTCCCTGATCCAACATGAGGAGAATTCGAATTTCCTATCTTGACACCTATTCAAACCTAAGACAAACTATTAATTACAAGTAGCAGTTATCTAACAGTCTTAGAGTCCTAATACAATTAGGAGTATAACTCCTTATTATGATAGTAACAACTTAGACTAGGAATTAAATTCGAACTTGACAGTTGATCCTCCTTAACTTCGACCTTGGTGATGTCCATAACCCTCCTGCTGGCCTTCAATAACTTCTCCTTCATCTGTCCTGAAAAATAGGAAAATGTCCCTTGCAGTGTAGCCTTGGTCTTCAATGGTGTTCCTCGAATCTCCTAATGAAAAATATGGCCCCTCTAATCATGTAACATATGTTATGTTAGCCATAGAAGCCTACTCTTTCACCTGTGCAAACATTAAACTCCTTGAAGGTGCAAGAAAAAGATCAATCTGGATGTGCTACGAAATTAATTATTGTTTTTGTAGCTCAGAACTTTGCTTTCACATGTATCCTTTTCTCTTTGAGTTTTTCCCTTACTTGAACTTGAAACATTCTCAGATGATCTCCTTACACTTCTTCAATAGCATCCTTCTTCAAAAATACCCCCTTCTTTCCTCTGAATATTGACCAAAAAGAACAAAACTGCACCTATGGCAGTTTCGTAGCACACTACGAAACTGTTGTGCATGTCACCTACAATAGTTTCATAGCGCACTACAAAACTGCTGTGTGAATCAATTTACATAGTTTTTTTCCAAAAACTTCCCTTTTAAGGATTATTCACAGCTGTTTCAACATGCACATATGCCACATATACTTGAGATCACCCATCCATGAAACAACTTCAAAAAGTCATGTTTTTGTTTCAACCAAAATTGTATTAGGGTTTCATCACTTACTACCCTATTTATTTGTGCTGAGGATGACCTCCAAACATGTTCAGCTGAATTTCTAGGTCCTCAATTTGTCTTTTCATCACCCTGATATTAGTTCTTAGTCTGTCATTGATCATTCTGATGTACCTTGCTTCCTTGATTGCAGGGACAATCCAGGTGAAGTATCGAGCATCTCTACCAATTACTTCAGGTTTTGGAACTTTTCCATCTTCCCACATGGCTTTTATTCTTTTGAAATTGGCTTTTTTTGTTGCATGTTTCCTTGCCCTTTTCTTAAGTTGAGCAATCTCAAGATTGGCAAGCTTCAATTTCTTCTTGACTTCCTCATAGTTATTTTCTTCTTCTTGAGTATCGACTGCACTGTTTATGTCTTCTTCGTGCATGAGTGATGGTTGCACTACTGGAACTATGAGCTCTTCATGGAATCCTGATATCTCCCCTGTCTCACTTACCTCCAGCTCTACCTCCTGTAACCTTTTGGACCGCCTAGTCACAGGCCTTCTGGGCTTAAAAACAAATTTTGAAACCTGATCATCAAACTAAATCTTTTTAGAAGATTTCATCTTTTTTGACTTGCCCTCACCTAATTCAATGAAGTCTGCTTGGAACAGAGGGGACTCTTCAATGTCAATAGCTTGAAGAAGGTCATTCAAATTTCCCTTTGAGACTGGGCTTTCATCAGTGACCACAGTTTTACCCTTTTCTTTGGCTATTTGACTTCTAGTTACCCTTCTATGGACTATTTCACCAATGGACTAATCTTGTGCTGCTTCCTTAATTTGAACTTTCTTCTTTTGTGAATGCTAAGGGGTACCTTGAACAGCCAATGGTGTTCTAGTCACTAGCTCCTTAACTTGTTTTCTGGCCTTCATTTTAACAAACCTACTTGACCTTTCTTTTGCATGGTGACTAATCACTGGAGATGATATTTCCTTAGCCCTAGGGCTAAGTCCTGTGTCGGATCTAAAACCAAACATAAAGAGAAATGAAGACCATTCTCTATCTACCTTCTGAAGTTCATGCAAGACCATTAATTTAACTAAGCCGTGATGGAACAATGATGTTTCAGATGATTCTTTATTCAACTGTACTTTATTAAACATCTTGCCTAAGCTCCGAAATAGAAAGAAAGGTAGATCTAGAGATATTATTCCAGTGAAATGCAATAGGAGTTTGAAATGATAAGCATACACCTTGTGGTATCTTCGTTCACAGGTGAAGTACCTATGTATGCATGAGAGTAGGTTGGCATATGAATCTTTGACATAACCCCTTGGCACTGCTCTAGTTAAATATGTTTCTATAAACTCTGGCTTCAAGAATATCTTGCAAGGTGCCATTTCAAACTTGAAATTCTTAAACCACTTTTCCTGACCTCTAGGAATTTCTGTGACTAAAGATATAACTTCAGGAGAATCTGGCAATTCTAACACTCCAATATTTGTATGTAAACCTGTGAAATTTAGAGAAAATTCCTTGGTCACCTGGTTATGTCCTCCCTGTAGTTTCTCACAGAACCTCTAGCAACCCACTTTTTTGAAAGCTTCTTCAACTGTTTTATCCTTTGTGAGAGCATCTAAGCCTTCAGGTTTAGTTCTTAGACATCGACCTGACCTGTGATTCTTTATTTTTTCTGATATTTTCTCCTTTGAAATCTTGGTAGATAAAAGACCTGCAAGAAACTGCCTTGCTTAATTTAGGAACTGCCTCGCTTGAATTTGATGAAGAGTTGCCTTGCTTGAAACCTGTGGAAGAATTTTGGTCTCTGCTCACCTTGGGCTTGTTTAATTCGAACTTAAGAACAACAAAAATTGTCTCTTGCATGAATATGACCAAGATCAACACGGATATGAATAGGATCAACTAACTCTTTCCTTTCTTGAAATTTGAAATGACTGCGGACAAATGACCCCTAACAAATCTAATGATGGATATGAATGGTTGCATGTGAGTGGTAAGGTTCATGGACTGACACATGATGATGAAAATCTAACGGATTCTGGTGGATTTGACAGCTAGACATGATTGAACATGAATCCCCAATTTCGTAGCGCATCCAATGTAAATTCAGGGTTTTGCACTACGAAAACACCTAACTACGAATCCACAATTTCGTAGTGCAGGTAGTGTAATTTTAGGACTTTGCGCTACAAAAACTCCTAGACAATTTCGTAGCGCGTTCAAAAGTTTGAAATGACCAGACACATGAAACTTTAAACATGATATGGGATCCATAAGGGGTCAGACAATGTTGATGGACTTTATTTGATGATGGGAGTGAGACTCTAACCCTATGACTTAGACTCTAAAACATAAAAATGACTTGACCATGACTAACACAAAAACTTAGAAACCATGTAGGTTGTCTAAATTTTTTTTAAGAAACTTTTACAGTGATAACATTAACACCAAAAATATATATGTTGGTGATGATAGATCTCTTAGTGTCAATGGGACTGGAACTATTCATCTAGACAATGGTCAATTTAATGATGTACTATGTGTTCCATCCTTATCATGCAACCTTCTATTTGTATATCAAATAACTCATTCAGGTGAAGGTAAAACCGTTGAATTTTCACTTCACGATGTTGTAATTAAGGACCTAAGAGATCCTAGATAGATTTTAGCTACTGGAATTGCTGATGATTCTACAAGGTTGTATATGTTTAACAACTTTGGGTCATCAACTCTTCCCTTAGTATTTTTTGCTCATAATGATGAAGTGAGCAAACTTTGGCATGAGTGATTTGGTCACTTAAACTATCGCTCCCTTCAAAATATATGCAAAGAAAATATGGTGACAGGTCTTCCTATGGTATCTTGCATAGATGGTGTTTGCTCCGGATGTGTACTCGGAAAACGTCATCATGATAGTTTTGAAAAAAGTGCCTCTTGGCATGCCCCAACCCCTTTACAAATTGAGCATAGTGATTTATGTGGTCCACTTCCAATTGTTTCATTCCCTAGATATAAGTATTTCTTAACTTTCATTGATGATTTCTCCAGATGCGCTTCGATATACTCACGGGTATACTTCTTAAAACTCAAGAGTGAAGTATTTAACATGTTCTTGGCCTTTAAGGCCTTTGTTGAGAAACAATCTAGACATCAAATTCTTAAGCTAAGATTTAATAATGGCAGAGAATATCTTAACAACAAATTCATCAACTTTTATACTAAGCATGGAATTCAATTGCAAAATATTGTTCCATATACTCCATAGCAATATGGTGTATCTGAAAGGAAGAATCACACCTTAGAGGAAATGGCTAATTGAATGCTTGAATCTAAAATACATAGTCTTAATTTTTTGGCAGAATAAATTAACTGTGCAAATTACATAGTAAATTTCACTCCTACTACGGTTTTAAAGAATATCACTCCAGAAGAAGCATCGAGCTCAAATAAACCAGATGTAAGACACTTTCAGTTTTTTGGAAGTGAAGTGTGGGCCATATTCTAGATGAAAAACATAAATTCTTAGAACCTAAGACTGAAAAATGTATTTTTGTTGGATATTCTGAAGATGTTAAAGGATATAGACTTCTTCAACCTAAATATAAATATGTTATCATTATAAGAGATGTAAAGTTTGTTGAAAATATATCGGCCTATGAGCCTACTTTGGTGGATGTGCCACCTCTCTCTATCCATTCTACTTCTGAAAATATTCCTTCTTCAGATGATGACAACGAGGATGACAATCCTCGCTCACCTTCTTGGGATCCTCCTTCAGCTCCTCAACTTCCAAAATGGGTCTGCACTACTTGGGATGCAATAGGTTTTCATGCAGGTGATCCTACAGATCAACGTCATACATGCTCTCAGTTCGATAGAGCCTCTCCTTTACCGACTCAAGGTTCAACAAATTATGAGCTTGACACCTTTGCAGAAGCTTCAGGACATCCAGATTGGGACATAGCTATGAATGAAGAATATCGTTCATTATTGGCAAATGATACATGGGACCTTGTTCCTCTTCCAAAGGGATGAAAACTTGTTAGATGCAAATGGGTTTACAAAACCAAGTTGGGACCAGATGGAAAAGTTGATAAACATAAAGCTCGTCTTGTTGCTAAGGGCTTTTCACAAGTTGAAGGCATTGATTATACTGAAACCTTCTCCCCTGTTGCCAAAATGAACTCTATCTGCCTTGTTCTTTCCCTTGATACCTCTTTCAAATGGGAAGTCCATTAGATGGATGTTGAATTTTCCTTCTTGCATGGAGACTTGCATGAAGAAATCTATGTGGAACAACCTCCTGGCTTTATACAAACAAACTCCAGCATTGTAGCCGGCTAAAGAAATCCCTTTATGGTCTCAATCAAGCCCCTCAAGCTTGGTATTCCAAAATGGATAACTTTCTTTTAGACAGTGGCATTTTTAGGTGTCATTTTGACAATATTGTCTACACCAAGAAAGTGGGTAAGTCTCTTACCATTCTTGTTCTTTATAAGGATGATCTTATCCTTACTGGTAGTGTTCCCAACCTTATAAACCACGTGAAGTCTATCCTTAAAAAGCAGTTTGAGATGACAGACATAGGACATTTGCATTATTTTCTTGGTCTTCCAGCCTTTCAATCCAAAGAAGGTATTTCCATTTCCCATTCCAAGTATGCCTATGATATTCTATGCCACTTTCACATGGAAGACTATAAGCCATCCCCTTCTCGCTTTCAAACTCGAGCCAAAATTTCAATCACTTGTACTTCCCCTAAAGTTGATGCTACCTTATACTGTCAGCTTGTTGGAAAAAAATTGTATCTGATCCATACCTGTCCTAAACTTTCCTTTGTTTTTGGCCTTGTTTCTCGGTTTATGCAAAACCCACATGAAAGTCGTTGGAAAGCAGCTAAAAGAATACTTCATTATGTTTTAGGTACAGTTTAGTTTGGGATTCATTACTGTGCATAAGCATCTCCTCTATTGGTTGGTTTCATTGATTCTGATTAGGTTGGTGACCCTGAAGATCATAAGTCTATTGCAAGTTATGTCTTCACTCTTGGTTATGGACCTATTACATAGGCTTGCAAAAAAAAAAGTGCAATTTCTCTTTCTTCAATAGAAGCAAAGTATCATGGTGCCATTGAATCTAGTAAGGAATCCATGTGGCTTCGCCAGATCTTGTCAGAGTTTTGTTTTCAGTAGCAAAATCTGACTACACTTTGGTGTGATAATCAAAGTGCCATTCAAATATGCAAATATCCAGTCCAACATTAGGGAAACAAACACATTGAACTACACATGCACTTCATCAGAAATCTCATTCATGACCATGTTCTTGAATTGCAATATTGTACAACCAATGATCAAGTTGCAGACATCTTTACAAAGGCTCTCAAAGAGGTGAAATTTATTAATCTTTAATTTATGGTTGGAGTCCAGGAAGTTGTCACTAAGGGGGGATAGACTCTAATGCTTCCTTCCTTCTCCTATTGTTTCATCTTTGTACATCCTTCAATCCTATCCCAAGTTGTTCTTAAGGGGGGATGTTAGGATATTACACATAGGAAATAATTAAGTACAAATTGGTCTAGTGTATAGTTACGTAAAGTGTTTTTCTTTATTATGTACTTTTTGTAACTTGCAATCTGATGGTCAACTGTGGTCAACTTTCAAACTCAAAACCCTAGATACCAACTACATAGAGGAAGAGTTATGTGTGTGGTTGAGATGCTTCAGCTACATGGATGAGCCTACATGAATGTGGTTATAACCGAAAAAATCATGTGTCAAACTTGTGGCTAGAACCCAAAAAACATACTCATATGAGCTAGCTTTGAACCCAGCAATTTCGAACATGTATGAACCAAAATTTAGACATGTATAAACCAATCCAATGAAGAGAGAGAAGAAGAATATACTTGATTATGATGTCCAAATGACGGTCACTTGGCTTATATTTATAGGCTTCCAAGGGTGTCCAATTTCTTGTTAGGGTTGACCTATCATTTTGTGCACATGTGGGATTCAATTCAAAAATACACTTTCCCTAGTCCAAATTAAGTGCTTCAAAAGTCTAAATTTGTCCTCTCAAAAAGAGGAATCTATTCCCATGATTGTAATTTTCCACTAAGATACCAAATTAACACTCCCTCTTAGCTAGGGAGAAATTCCAACTACATCATGTAATCATCATAGCTATCATGTCATCATATCATGTCCCAACTCTGCTCAGCTCTATCTGTTGAATCATTCTTGAATCCAACGAAGAAGAATCATTAGGGAGAATCATCTACCACACTCTTAGGACAATTAGGAAGTTCCTATGGGACATTCTAACCTCATTTCATCTCACAGGGGAGCATACATCTTCAAACTTATGCGAAGCAATAGTTGAGATACAATATCTCATCCATCCTATTACTTCTTGATCTTCCCAAAAATGACCCTAAAGAGTCATGCGATAGAACATCTTGCATCAAAATTAAGCTTTGGTGAGATACCCGACTTACCAAAGGTAAGGATCACACACCCCCAAGCCCCCTCAACTCGTTAGTCGAATGGGGAGATACAATCCTAACAACTCCAGCTTGTGGGTATGATGCAAAGTTGGGTATACTTTGCTAAACCAAGATAGGGGAGAAACATATTCCACCCTATGGGTGACAGATAGGGGTGATACCCTATTTTCGAGATATCCCTCAACCCAAAGAACTCTATATCTCAATTCCTCACACTAGGAGCTTAGACAGGGGAGAAGAGCTAGCTTAGTTTCATTGATCAGTGATGCCCCTTAGTAGGAGGGGTCACATCCATTAGTCTAAGCTAATATTTAAAGACTAATAAATCCTCTTTAGGTAAAGCCTTGGTGAGAATATCTGTAATGTACTCATATGTCCATATGTGATGGAGTCTAACAACTCCTCTCTACACCATGTCTCGAATGTGATGATATTAGATCTCTATGTGCTTGGACTTTTCGTGAAACAAAAGATACTTTGAAAATCAAATACCTTTCTTGTGGTTGCAATGTATCACTATAGTGTATAGGACCTTCTTAAAAACTCTCCAAATAGATTTCTCAACCAAACTGCTTGGCAGTTAGCTATGCTAGCAGTAATATAATCTGCCTCTATGGTACTCAATGCTACATACTTATGTTTCCTTCTCATCCAAGATATCATGGAAGATCCAAGGCTAAAAAAAAATCTAGAAGTTCTCTTCATTTCAAAAAAATTTCCTACCCAATCAACATTTTTATACCCATGCAATCGAACATCTCCAATAGAATATCTCAGACCAAGTGTAATCATCCCATGAAAATATCTCAAAATGTGTTTGGAAACAACCCAATATGCACGAAGAGGTTCGGTCATGAATTGACTCAAAGTGTTCACTATATATCATATGTATAGATGAGTTTTCACTAAGAATAGTAGAGCCCTAATTAGTTGTCTCTACTTAGAAGGATTTTCCAAATCGGGTCCTGCAGCGTCTCCACATAACTTCTTGAAATTCATTTCCATCGGTGTGGCTAAGGACTTGCATTCCATCATTCCAAATCTCTCCAACAATTTCACGGCGTATTTTCCTTGTGAAAGAAAGATCTCATCGAGCCATTGCCACACCTCAAGGCCTAGGAAGTAGTGCATGAGTCCAAGGTCCTTCATCACAAATTCAGAGGCTAGCTCCATCTTACACTCAATCATCAGGGGCTCACTACCTATCATGAATAGATCGTCAACATATAATACCAAAATCAATGGCATACCTTGGAATACCTTGAAGTAGATGTTGGGATAAACATCGCTTCTTGTGAATCCAAGATTCATCAGGTAACTATCTATGCAGATGTACCAGGCTCTAGGGGCTTGCCTTAAACCATACAATGCCTCCTTCAACCTGAAAACATGTGTCTTTTGATCATCTACTTCAAATATGATCAAGGTAGATATTGGTGGCCACTCACCTATTCCACTTGGACCCCTACCACTGTCTCTTTTAGTTTTTCACTTCCCTTAATTGTAGCACAATTTACTATTTTTGGCATTTTTTCAGGTCCTGAACTTCTGGAGTTGTTTTAAGGCCCTAAACCATGTTTTTTTGGGAAATTGGGCTAATGTAATCTTTTGGTTAATGTTTGCATTCAAAAGTTTTAGTCCTCAGATATATATTTCTAACGAGGTATTGTGCTCATAAAACAGAGTTAGTATGCCAAAGTTACGACCTCGGGAAGTTGATGTACGAATTTACTCAAACGGGGCCCATAGTTATGGCACTTCATCTCCTAGGGTTAGGTTTTTGGATGTTTAGGGTTTTCCATTGTTTCTAAATAATAAATAGGCCTTTAAGCCTCATTGTAACACAATTTGGAGGCATGTAGCCACCACATCTCTCCTAAGAGATAAGCTACCATCACCTGAGCTAGTTTTATTTCTTTTTTGTTTGTAAGCATATTTCAGTATTTAATATTAATGAAATGAAGTGTTATTTTTGTTGCATATCTGTATTTATGTTTATATCTATAGTTTTTTGCATTCCCTTTTAAGTTTGGATCAGTGGTATCAAAGCGGTCTGCTCTTTCTCTGTTATTCTTTTCATGTACCCAACAAGGTTGGGATATAAGGAGTTAGGGCTCGAATTGGTTGAACCTTTGCAAGACCAACCTCACAAATCCCGATGACCTCCCATGGCGAAAGAAAATAAATACAAGGGGGTAGGAGATCCTTTCAAAATATTTCTCGAAGAAGCCCTTGAGAAATAGAGGAAATCGATGATAGACAACGTTTCCCAAACACTTCAACGGCTACACAAAGGCGACACATCTTCCAGCAGCTACTCTGGAAGTGCCACACCCTTTAAGGTACAAGTTAACTTTAACACCCCCATAATTGAAGGTGAGATAGATGTGGACGTCGTAGATAAATGGTTAAATCTGCTAGAAGGATATTTTTTTTGTTCATGATTTTTCAGATGGGAAAAAATTACTTTTGCAGTCCTCAAAGTCACCCCACACGTCAAGGACTTGTGGAAAACCTACTATGCAGACAAGGATGAAAGTACACCCTCACTATCTTTAGCCGCACCCACTTGGAATTCATTTTGGGATTCCATCAAGGAGCAGTACTATCTTGTCGAGAGCTATGAGGATAAATACATAAAGTGGACCACGCTACACAGGGAAGGGACCAGGACATGCCATAGTTTACTAATGTTTTTCATACCCTTCACACAAAGTTGGGTAACAAGGATTCTGAGTGACATTTATTACTCAAGTATTGTATATGCCTACATAGGTACATCCAGGATGAGATGGAGTTCTTGGACATATCCTCGCTTGGCACAACGTACCGATATACTGTCAAGATTGAGAAAAATTTTAAATAGAAGAAGTGAGACTTTTGATCTATGAATCCGAAGCAAGGGAAGGGCGCCCCCAAACCGTAGAGCAAAGGACAAATCCAAGGTGGGGCGAACCAAGACAACCCATCGAAGATGCAAGCAAATAAAAACACCACGAATACAAAGAAGGACACGAGAAAATGGTATGAGTTATATAAGCGCTCCACCTCACAACACAAGTGAGTGTTGGGCCAAGTAGTAACTAGTGGCCGAGCTGAAGGCTTCTCAATCAGATGCATCTTCTGACTCTGAGTCAAAACCCGACAAGGGGAATGACAAAGGGAAGAAGATCATTGATGCGGAACCCAGTGCCATCATGGCCACCACCAAGATCTAGAAGAATGAGCCTGAAGATCCAAAAGAGGGGGAACACCCCTTCCACTCACAGATGTGGGTGAAGGGTTCTTTGATGCAGTCCATTATTGACAACATGAGCCAAAAGAACCTCATTTCAATAGAGGTCATGAAGCAGTTGGGCCTACTAACTACAACACATCTACATCCGTACACCATCGGGTGGCTTCACCAAGGACGGGATCTATGTGTCAGCCAACAATGTTGTCTTCCCTACAGCATCAAGCCCTTCACAGATGAGGCACTATGTGAATTTTCCCCTCTTGAAGTTTGTGATGTAATATTATGTCAACCATACTTGTGGAAGCAACATGTTGTATATGAGTCTAGACCTCACTCTGTGATTATTACTTTGGGCAATAAGTTGTACAGTATATTGAAGGTAGCCTCGCCTACTGCCATGTCTTTGACCACTGCAAAGCAATGCAGTAAGATTGTTTCACAGACCAAGAAATTCTTTTTCCTTATGATTCACTGTCAAGGCAAGAAGAATATTGTGGCCACGACTTCCAGACAAGGCTTCTTTGTGTTATCACTTAGAGGAAAATCAACTGCAGGAAAATCGGCTGCAGGAAAAAGTCCAAGGTAACCCCGAACCTCTTTTAGGTTGAAAGTTGGCCCTTCATCGTAGTAGTAGGTTTTGTAATTGAGTTTTGTGGCCAGATTTAGTTTATAGGATGAAATTTTGGTTCGGATGTATCTAAAACACACGATTGGGCATGGAGTCTTGTTTTAAGAAATGATGTTACAGATCTAATGAGTAGGACACAAAAATAAGGGTAGGAATAACTCCTTTGATAGTTAAAGAAATTTAGAAGAAGAAGACTAAAAATAAAATAGAAATATAGTTGATAGGAACAACAAGTACGAATGACTGATAAATACGAGAAAGCATCATTAATGAATCCCAATCTCAGATACTAACATTTTCTAGACATGAAGAAGATTTTTCATAACAAAGAAATAACAAATAGGGAACTACAACACATGAATCTCTGCAAATTCTCATCAAACTGTAATATATTTAATATATTCTCAAATACACGAGAATGCTAAATGTTTTTACAATAAAAAACAACATTTTTCCCTTCTTCAGATATTGTCTTTATAGACATCACAAACTAACTAAAAAATAGTTTCTAACAATGCTTAACTACAAAATCTAAAAATAATAATGTTCTTTATCAAATACATGGGTCCGTTTTGGACAAAAACCTCTTTCAGTTTTGAAAAACTAGTTCTCATTTATTCAGGATATGATTTTGAAAATAATTACTAAAACATGATTGCAAAATCCAAAAAAACAACCTTTTAAATATGACTTTGAATATTTCAAACCGTAGCCCTATTAGAAAACAAAGAGAGTTGTTCTAAATGGTCCTGTTATGGACAAAAACCTCTTTATTTTTTTTTAAATTAGTTCTCAATTGTCTAGAAGCGTGCCCGAAATTAATGTGTTGTACAAGAATTTTTTTTTTTTTTTTTAACTAGTCATTTTTACATTAAAACTCTAATAAGCCCATTGTCAGTGAATTCCTTCAGAAAATATTATCAGAACATTAAAACACTGATATCTCCACTATCGATAATTTCCTTGTTTATTACAACTAATATTCTGACACTGAAACTATTGGCATTTTCTGGAAAAAAATATATATATATATATATATATATATATATATATATAATGTAATGTGATAACAGTTGGCTCCACAGGGATGTTGTTGATCATAGATGGCAGAAAGAACCCCATAGACCAGAGGCCTGATCCATTGGGCAGCTCCTAAACAGTAACCCTGCAACCTGTAAACTATACCACACTGAAGTCCATCCTGAAACTACAAACTCAAAACTATACTGCAATGTGAAATATGAAATTTTATTTATTACAATCGAATGCACACTCAAACTCTAGTTTCAACCTGAACAACACTTGTTGAAAACTAAAAACTGAAATTCCAAAATGAAAGGATGCTCCATCTTGTGAGCTTATTTTTGTACATTCTTCATATTCTAACCAGTTGAAATAATTGTTCAATCAAATAATACAAAAATGTCAATGCAACCAATCCAATAGCTTCTTAAATACCGTGGCTTTTTTATTGCGCTTCAACAAAATCAAAACTGGATAGTATAGTGGTGAAAGCAACTCATGATGTAATTTGTATCCACGGTGAAAAAATGGTTGAAAATTCAAACTGAAAAAACCCTCCATGTAGTCAACTACGGGATCATAAAAATGATGATCTATTTGATGACTCTCAAGGTAATGAATGACTAGATAATCATGGTTAAACTTTTCATGCATGTTTTTTTATTTCAAATTCATAATCCAAAACAAAAAAATCCCACTCTCAATAACAAAGGGACACAATATGTCTTTTCGTTGCTGTTGAGAATAAATTCCAAAACAATGATATTGATATGCAAAAAAAAATTGATCCTCTAAGATTACAAGCTCTATCTAAATTCCCTTGGAATACTCTTCTCAGAAATTAATCTTTTCTTTTGAGCTACCTTTGCATGAGTTCAAATAAGAAAACAAAAATTCAAAAAAAAAATTATCCACTTCACCATCTGTATATCCATCATTCCATTCTCTAAAACCTTGAATGGAAACATGATCTACTACAAAAAAAAAATCTCCATCCATGTTTCCAAGAAAATAACCCAAAAGCTTGTTATGGGTGTGATGGACTTCATAGACAAAAATTCAATCCAATTTTTGCACTTCCCTTGGAATGAATCATAAAATAATATCATGTATACATCTTCACACTTGACTTTAAGGAGATCAGTAATGTCACGAAAATTTGCAATATGTTTCAAAGTCAGGCTCAAATCATCACCACTAAATTTTGGTCCATTTCTCAGAAAATATTCATCTTTGGGTGGATGATTAGGAAAACCAGGAATAACTGTAAAATCTAAACTTGCATACCTTGAGGCAATAGTAGCAGCGTCTGAATTCTTCATTGCCCTTGTAAAATAACCATTGAATCATCCAAGCTACAAATCCTTCTGACAATGGAGTCACCATGGAAGATTCTAACTCTGGCTTCTTGAAAATGGAGTTGCCATAGAAAACAACTTGCAGCCAAACTGATATACAAATCTTTGTTTTCCCTCAAAGATCTAATCTTCAATAATCAAATCGTTTGGGGAAAAAATATGCCTTTTGTTCCCCGACAATGGCGCCAAAATGTTATCACTTAGGGAAAACCCTCTCTGAGGGAAAAACCCTAAGGTAACCTTGAACCTATTTTAAGTTGAAAGCTAGCCCTTCAACTTGGAGAGGGATCTCTCCCTAAAACTCAACTACTCTAGGTCATTATAGTACTAGGTTTTGAAATTGAGTTATGTGGCCAAATTTAGTTTATACGATGAAATTTTGGTTGGGTTGTATCTAAAACACACCATTGGGCATGTAGTCTAGTTTTAACAAATGATGTTACAAATCTAATGAGAAGGACACAAAAATAACCAATCATTTGACAATTTGAGAAATTTAGAAGAAGAACATCGAAAATAAAATAGAAATATAGTTGATAGGAACAAAAAGTACTAATTACTGAGAAATATGAGAAAGGAGCATTAATGAATCCCAATCTCAAATACTAACACTTTCCAGACATGAAGAAGATTTTTCATAATAGAGAAATAACTAATAGGGAACTACAACACATGAATTTTCTGCAAATTCTCATCAAACTATAATATATTTAAGATCTACTCAAATACACCAGAATGCTAAATGTTTTTACAATAAAATCCAACCTTTTTCCCTTCTTCGAAAATTGTCGTTATAGACATTACAAACTAACTAAAAACCAGTTTCTAGCAAAGCTTAATTAAAAATCTGAAAATAATAATTTACTTAATCAAATACATGCATATAGAAAACTTTCTAATCCTATATGAATATAAATATCATGTTGTTCTTGGAGACATGGCTAGAGATAAGGATCAACAAGCTGAAATTTGGTGAGGTGGAATCCAAGTCAACAAATGTCCATGATCGTTTTCCTCACGAAATCCTGAAAAATAGTGTCCATTGATCCCTTAGAAAGTCCAAAACCGTGATCGTTGTTACAAAACTGAGAGAGGGTTTTCTAAATGGGTATGTTGTGGATAAAGACCTCTTTTGGTTTTGAAAAATTCATTCTCATTTATTTAGGATATAATTTTGAAAACAAATACTAAAACATGATTACAAAATCCTAAAAAGAAACCTTTCAAATATGCCTTAGAATATTTCAAACCATAAAACCTGTTAGAAAACCGAGAGAGGTTTTTCTAAATGGTTATGTTTTGGAGAAAATAATATTTAGGTTTTGAAAAATTCGTTTTCGTTTGTCTAGAAATCGTGGCAGAGATTATTGTGTTGTACAGGAAAAACAAAGTTTTTTTAACTGCCCATTTTTACAAAAAAAATGTTGATAAGCCCTTTGTCAACGAATTTCTTTAGAAAATATTATTGGAACATTAAAACATTGATAGCCCCACTATCGATAATTTCCCTATTTATTACAACTAAAATGCTGACATTGAAACTGTAAATATATTCTGAATTTTTTTTAAAAACAACGTTAATGTGATAACACCTTGCACATCAACAACAAATGGACAAGGTTGTAGAGGACTATAGGGACATTTTCTCCTCACTTACGAGGGCACCTCTGCACTATCAGGTCAAGAACTCCATCGATATGACCCTCGGCGCATTGCTACTTAATGGACTGATCTATTGACGTTGTGTTCTAGAGAACGATGAGACCAAGAGGCAGATTCAGGAGTTGTTGCAGAAAGGGCACATCAGGCCAAGCTCATCACCCCATGGGAGCCTGATTATATTGGTACAAAACAAGGATTGGACCAGGAGACTCTGTATTGACTATCAAGCACTAAACAAGATCATTGTACAAAATAGGTACCCAATCCCACGGATTGATGACCTTCTGAACTAGCTCAAGGGGTCCAAAGATTTTAGCAAGATCGATTTGAAGTCAGATTATCACCAAGTGCCTATCGAACCCTCTGATCAGTCGAAGATCGCCTTCAAATCCAAGGAGGGAATTTTTGAATGGTTTGTCATGCCTTTATGGTTTATGAATGCCCCTGCAACCTTCATGAGATTGATGGAAGACATCTTACAACCCTTCACCAATGCATTTGTGGTGGTGTATCTAGATGACATATTTATCTTCAACCAAAGTTGGGAAGAGAACCTCCACCATATTTGACAGGTCCTCCAAACCCTGTGATAACACAGGCTGTGTGCCAATTTGGAGAAATGCACTTTTGGCATGACCCGAGTTTGATATCTAGGGTACATCATTGATGAACATGGTGTGCATGTGGACCTAGCCAAGATACAAGTCACTCAGGATTGGCCAGCCCCAACCACTGTAACAGAGCTCCGCAGCTTTTTGGGTCTTGCAAATTTCTATCACAGGTTCATGTTGGGGTTATCTCATATCACTTGGCCTTTAAGTCAAGTCACCAAGGGAGGAACGAAAGCAAAGTTCTTTTCATCTGAAACTCAACAGAAGGTGTTTGTTGAGTTGAAGCATCACCTCTGCACTGCACCAGTGCTCACATTACCATACTTGCAACAACCATTTGAGATTGAGACAAAGGCCTCTAACTATGTTATTGGTGCAGTTCCTCAGTAGGGGGATCCAATATCTTATCACAATGAGAAACTTTCAGACACAGTCTGAAATTATCCCACCTATGACAAAGAAATTCATTTTATTATGTAGGCATGTCGTTAATGGAAGCATTACATTATGGGGAAGGAAATGGTCATCCACACAGACCATTGACCCTTGCAGTTCATACAGACACAACAGAAGTTATAGAATGATCACCATTAGAAATGGTCCACATACATGCAACAGTTCCATTTGAACATTAAGTATAAGAAGGGAAGCACCAATAATATTGTAGGTTGCCTCAGTCGACCACCAATCATGGCGTTGATCACTGTGCTCGAATCCTGTGGGCACAAAACTTCGAGGTGGCTACATCTTTATAAGAGTGATCCCAAATTCGACAGAAAATACCAGACGCTCTTAGAAGGTAAACAAGCTCCAAATTTTCACCTCCAATATGCACTGCTATGCCACTTGGGACACATCTGTGTTCCTTCAAGCGAGCATGCCAAGATGATTTAGGAGGTACACTACAGTCGGGTCATTGGACATTTTGAAGTAGAGAAAATAGTGGAAATATTGCAGAAGTATTTTTATTGGCTGAACCTTCATCGGGATGTTGGGAAGTACATTCGATCTTGAACTACCTACATCATTGCCAAACCAACCATCACGAAGCAATACCTATATAATCCTTTTCCTACCCCTAGTCGACCTTGGGAATCCATCTCCATGGATTACATGTCGGGCCTTCCTTCTAAGCACGATAACAATTATGTTTTCATGGTTGTCAACAGATTCTCAAAGATGGCCATTATTGCAGCTTGCAAGAAGAGTATCACAGCAAGGGCCAATGCTAAGCTCTTCTTTGAGCGAGTGTGGGTACACTTTGGGATCCCACAGTCCATTATCTCAGATAAGGAAAATAGATTCCTAAATGTGTTTTGGTCACTGCTAGATAACAAACTGTTGTAGTGGCTACAACACCCTCCAAACTTTTGGCCCACATCCAGTTTTGGAGCCTCCTGTGGAGCGATAAAAAGGGTCCTTTTTAACACCTAATTACCTCACATTAATTATCAACCCAGGGACGGATTTTTATTTCAAGAGTGTACTCTGTCTGAGGCGGCTATTTACTTAAGAGTAATGTTTTGCAGTATAGTGCTTAAAACCCAAAAGTAAATGAATGCTTGAAAAAGAAATCTAATTGAAACAACAAGAAACTGAAATGTTTTAAACTAAATCATTCATTCAAACAACCATCAATCGAGGATATAGTAGCAATAACTCATTCCTCTAGAAATTGATGCAAAAGGAATTAGAGTATGGACCATGGATCTGGGAGCATGGTAGCATTTGTTGAGGCTCACGACAGCCTTGATCCTCCTCCCACACCAAAACTAAACCAACTCAAAAGATAAAATCACACAGAGCAGTTAATCAGTCAAGGGTACGGAGACAATAACCCTTCCCTTTAGAAACTGATAAAGAAAGAAACCAAAGCATGGACTTATAGGTCTGGGAGTTAGGCAGCGTCTTGCTGGGCTCACGACAGCCTTAGGCCTGGTATCACGCGAAAGCAACAAAGGCAGATAAGCGAAAGTAAATGGAACAACAGTTATCAAATGGAACAACAATGAGTAAATGGAATAGCAAACTATCATAATAGGAAACGTTAATCATATGAATTGAAACAGCAAACTCAAATGGATGTACACGTTCTAGACTATTGCAGCAATCTGAGAGTAATGGATGATATGACTATGTTTCTGAAGTAATATTGCTTTCAAGTCTTACAAATACTATTTCACGTGAATCTAATGATGATAATATTCATACCAATATCCTGCTATGGAAATAGCTGAAAGATGCAATTTGAATAAATGCAGAGACATGACATAAAGAACTCATTCGGATTCAGTTATAATTAAGCATAGTCTATCATATGAAAGATATATTAGATCGCTGAAACAATAGAAATAAGCAAACCAAACACAATTTACCGTATAACAATACAACGGCAAGTGTCCGTTGGAGCCGGGCCCGTAGCTTCCAATGGCACCGCCGTAACTTACTTCAGACGCAGGGACGAATTGAACACCAAATCCTTTATATTAATTGCATTAACAAAAGTATACAAGATCAGATCTCAACAAGACTCCATGATCAAAGTTGGTTCTGAAACTTAGAATTATAAAAACAGTCGTTCTCCATCCCCCCGTCCTCTGATCTTTGGTTTCATTAAATAGAGAAAGATCAGAGCATAGATAATTACAATCATGATTTTTTTTACAAAATTGGATTGATTCTAACCATTTGATCAACAAGAACAAGGCGTATTTGGCTTTGCAGCTAAGATTTGGAGGGCGGCCGCAACAGCAAATCTCCGAAAATCGTGATCAAAGAACCCTGCGTGTCTCCCTGTACAGGCCGAATTTGGGCGAACTGTTATTTAAGAAGATAATTGGGCCCGTTCTGGACAAAACCCATGTTCCGGATTTTCCAAATTCGTCTTCATTTGCTCAGAATCTTAACCGCAAAACTGTCTCTCCTTAAAGCAGCGAATTTCTGAGTTGGCTGATTTAAAATTCAAATCTTCAATCTGGAAGTTACTTTGGAGGCTAAAAATGGTAAATAAGGTTATAACCAACTTATTAGAACTATCACTGGTAAAATAATGCATAATAATCAATTTATTAG
>APFE031563634.1:269700-287819 GCA_000404065.3 Pinus taeda
ATATATATAATGTAATGTGATAACAGTTGGCTCCACAGGGATGTTGTTGATCATAGATGGCAGAAAGAACCCCATAGACCAGAGGCCTGATCCATTGGGCAGCTCCTAAACAGTAACCCTGCAACCTGTAAACTATACCACACTGAAGTCCATCCTGAAACTACAAACTCAAAACTATACTGCAATGTGAAATATGAAATTTTATTTATTACAATCGAATGCACACTCAAACTCTAGTTTCAACCTGAACAACACTTGTTGAAAACTAAAAACTGAAATTCCAAAATGAAAGGATGCTCCATCTTGTGAGCTTATTTTTGTACATTCTTCATATTCTAACCAGTTGAAATAATTGTTCAATCAAATAATACAAAAATGTCAATGCAACCAATCCAATAGCTTCTTAAATACCGTGGCTTTTTTATTGCGCTTCAACAAAATCAAAACTGGATAGTATAGTGGTGAAAGCAACTCATGATGTAATTTGTATCCACGGTGAAAAAATGGTTGAAAATTCAAACTGAAAAAACCCTCCATGTAGTCAACTACGGGATCATAAAAATGATGATCTATTTGATGACTCTCAAGGTAATGAATGACTAGATAATCATGGTTAAACTTTTCATGCATGTTTTTTTATTTCAAATTCATAATCCAAAACAAAAAAATCCCACTCTCAATAACAAAGGGACACAATATGTCTTTTCGTTGCTGTTGAGAATAAATTCCAAAACAATGATATTGATATGCAAAAAAAAATTGATCCTCTAAGATTACAAGCTCTATCTAAATTCCCTTGGAATACTCTTCTCAGAAATTAATCTTTTCTTTTGAGCTACCTTTGCATGAGTTCAAATAAGAAAACAAAAATTCAAAAAAAAAATTATCCACTTCACCATCTGTATATCCATCATTCCATTCTCTAAAACCTTGAATGGAAACATGATCTACTACAAAAAAAAAATCTCCATCCATGTTTCCAAGAAAATAACCCAAAAGCTTGTTATGGGTGTGATGGACTTCATAGACAAAAATTCAATCCAATTTTTGCACTTCCCTTGGAATGAATCATAAAATAATATCATGTATACATCTTCACACTTGACTTTAAGGAGATCAGTAATGTCACGAAAATTTGCAATATGTTTCAAAGTCAGGCTCAAATCATCACCACTAAATTTTGGTCCATTTCTCAGAAAATATTCATCTTTGGGTGGATGATTAGGAAAACCAGGAATAACTGTAAAATCTAAACTTGCATACCTTGAGGCAATAGTAGCAGCGTCTGAATTCTTCATTGCCCTTGTAAAATAACCATTGAATCATCCAAGCTACAAATCCTTCTGACAATGGAGTCACCATGGAAGATTCTAACTCTGGCTTCTTGAAAATGGAGTTGCCATAGAAAACAACTTGCAGCCAAACTGATATACAAATCTTTGTTTTCCCTCAAAGATCTAATCTTCAATAATCAAATCGTTTGGGGAAAAAATATGCCTTTTGTTCCCCGACAATGGCGCCAAAATGTTATCACTTAGGGAAAACCCTCTCTGAGGGAAAAACCCTAAGGTAACCTTGAACCTATTTTAAGTTGAAAGCTAGCCCTTCAACTTGGAGAGGGATCTCTCCCTAAAACTCAACTACTCTAGGTCATTATAGTACTAGGTTTTGAAATTGAGTTATGTGGCCAAATTTAGTTTATACGATGAAATTTTGGTTGGGTTGTATCTAAAACACACCATTGGGCATGTAGTCTAGTTTTAACAAATGATGTTACAAATCTAATGAGAAGGACACAAAAATAACCAATCATTTGACAATTTGAGAAATTTAGAAGAAGAACATCGAAAATAAAATAGAAATATAGTTGATAGGAACAAAAAGTACTAATTACTGAGAAATATGAGAAAGGAGCATTAATGAATCCCAATCTCAAATACTAACACTTTCCAGACATGAAGAAGATTTTTCATAATAGAGAAATAACTAATAGGGAACTACAACACATGAATTTTCTGCAAATTCTCATCAAACTATAATATATTTAAGATCTACTCAAATACACCAGAATGCTAAATGTTTTTACAATAAAATCCAACCTTTTTCCCTTCTTCGAAAATTGTCGTTATAGACATTACAAACTAACTAAAAACCAGTTTCTAGCAAAGCTTAATTAAAAATCTGAAAATAATAATTTACTTAATCAAATACATGCATATAGAAAACTTTCTAATCCTATATGAATATAAATATCATGTTGTTCTTGGAGACATGGCTAGAGATAAGGATCAACAAGCTGAAATTTGGTGAGGTGGAATCCAAGTCAACAAATGTCCATGATCGTTTTCCTCACGAAATCCTGAAAAATAGTGTCCATTGATCCCTTAGAAAGTCCAAAACCGTGATCGTTGTTACAAAACTGAGAGAGGGTTTTCTAAATGGGTATGTTGTGGATAAAGACCTCTTTTGGTTTTGAAAAATTCATTCTCATTTATTTAGGATATAATTTTGAAAACAAATACTAAAACATGATTACAAAATCCTAAAAAGAAACCTTTCAAATATGCCTTAGAATATTTCAAACCATAAAACCTGTTAGAAAACCGAGAGAGGTTTTTCTAAATGGTTATGTTTTGGAGAAAATAATATTTAGGTTTTGAAAAATTCGTTTTCGTTTGTCTAGAAATCGTGGCAGAGATTATTGTGTTGTACAGGAAAAACAAAGTTTTTTTAACTGCCCATTTTTACAAAAAAAATGTTGATAAGCCCTTTGTCAACGAATTTCTTTAGAAAATATTATTGGAACATTAAAACATTGATAGCCCCACTATCGATAATTTCCCTATTTATTACAACTAAAATGCTGACATTGAAACTGTAAATATATTCTGAATTTTTTTTAAAAACAACGTTAATGTGATAACACCTTGCACATCAACAACAAATGGACAAGGTTGTAGAGGACTATAGGGACATTTTCTCCTCACTTACGAGGGCACCTCTGCACTATCAGGTCAAGAACTCCATCGATATGACCCTCGGCGCATTGCTACTTAATGGACTGATCTATTGACGTTGTGTTCTAGAGAACGATGAGACCAAGAGGCAGATTCAGGAGTTGTTGCAGAAAGGGCACATCAGGCCAAGCTCATCACCCCATGGGAGCCTGATTATATTGGTACAAAACAAGGATTGGACCAGGAGACTCTGTATTGACTATCAAGCACTAAACAAGATCATTGTACAAAATAGGTACCCAATCCCACGGATTGATGACCTTCTGAACTAGCTCAAGGGGTCCAAAGATTTTAGCAAGATCGATTTGAAGTCAGATTATCACCAAGTGCCTATCGAACCCTCTGATCAGTCGAAGATCGCCTTCAAATCCAAGGAGGGAATTTTTGAATGGTTTGTCATGCCTTTATGGTTTATGAATGCCCCTGCAACCTTCATGAGATTGATGGAAGACATCTTACAACCCTTCACCAATGCATTTGTGGTGGTGTATCTAGATGACATATTTATCTTCAACCAAAGTTGGGAAGAGAACCTCCACCATATTTGACAGGTCCTCCAAACCCTGTGATAACACAGGCTGTGTGCCAATTTGGAGAAATGCACTTTTGGCATGACCCGAGTTTGATATCTAGGGTACATCATTGATGAACATGGTGTGCATGTGGACCTAGCCAAGATACAAGTCACTCAGGATTGGCCAGCCCCAACCACTGTAACAGAGCTCCGCAGCTTTTTGGGTCTTGCAAATTTCTATCACAGGTTCATGTTGGGGTTATCTCATATCACTTGGCCTTTAAGTCAAGTCACCAAGGGAGGAACGAAAGCAAAGTTCTTTTCATCTGAAACTCAACAGAAGGTGTTTGTTGAGTTGAAGCATCACCTCTGCACTGCACCAGTGCTCACATTACCATACTTGCAACAACCATTTGAGATTGAGACAAAGGCCTCTAACTATGTTATTGGTGCAGTTCCTCAGTAGGGGGATCCAATATCTTATCACAATGAGAAACTTTCAGACACAGTCTGAAATTATCCCACCTATGACAAAGAAATTCATTTTATTATGTAGGCATGTCGTTAATGGAAGCATTACATTATGGGGAAGGAAATGGTCATCCACACAGACCATTGACCCTTGCAGTTCATACAGACACAACAGAAGTTATAGAATGATCACCATTAGAAATGGTCCACATACATGCAACAGTTCCATTTGAACATTAAGTATAAGAAGGGAAGCACCAATAATATTGTAGGTTGCCTCAGTCGACCACCAATCATGGCGTTGATCACTGTGCTCGAATCCTGTGGGCACAAAACTTCGAGGTGGCTACATCTTTATAAGAGTGATCCCAAATTCGACAGAAAATACCAGACGCTCTTAGAAGGTAAACAAGCTCCAAATTTTCACCTCCAATATGCACTGCTATGCCACTTGGGACACATCTGTGTTCCTTCAAGCGAGCATGCCAAGATGATTTAGGAGGTACACTACAGTCGGGTCATTGGACATTTTGAAGTAGAGAAAATAGTGGAAATATTGCAGAAGTATTTTTATTGGCTGAACCTTCATCGGGATGTTGGGAAGTACATTCGATCTTGAACTACCTACATCATTGCCAAACCAACCATCACGAAGCAATACCTATATAATCCTTTTCCTACCCCTAGTCGACCTTGGGAATCCATCTCCATGGATTACATGTCGGGCCTTCCTTCTAAGCACGATAACAATTATGTTTTCATGGTTGTCAACAGATTCTCAAAGATGGCCATTATTGCAGCTTGCAAGAAGAGTATCACAGCAAGGGCCAATGCTAAGCTCTTCTTTGAGCGAGTGTGGGTACACTTTGGGATCCCACAGTCCATTATCTCAGATAAGGAAAATAGATTCCTAAATGTGTTTTGGTCACTGCTAGATAACAAACTGTTGTAGTGGCTACAACACCCTCCAAACTTTTGGCCCACATCCAGTTTTGGAGCCTCCTGTGGAGCGATAAAAAGGGTCCTTTTTAACACCTAATTACCTCACATTAATTATCAACCCAGGGACGGATTTTTATTTCAAGAGTGTACTCTGTCTGAGGCGGCTATTTACTTAAGAGTAATGTTTTGCAGTATAGTGCTTAAAACCCAAAAGTAAATGAATGCTTGAAAAAGAAATCTAATTGAAACAACAAGAAACTGAAATGTTTTAAACTAAATCATTCATTCAAACAACCATCAATCGAGGATATAGTAGCAATAACTCATTCCTCTAGAAATTGATGCAAAAGGAATTAGAGTATGGACCATGGATCTGGGAGCATGGTAGCATTTGTTGAGGCTCACGACAGCCTTGATCCTCCTCCCACACCAAAACTAAACCAACTCAAAAGATAAAATCACACAGAGCAGTTAATCAGTCAAGGGTACGGAGACAATAACCCTTCCCTTTAGAAACTGATAAAGAAAGAAACCAAAGCATGGACTTATAGGTCTGGGAGTTAGGCAGCGTCTTGCTGGGCTCACGACAGCCTTAGGCCTGGTATCACGCGAAAGCAACAAAGGCAGATAAGCGAAAGTAAATGGAACAACAGTTATCAAATGGAACAACAATGAGTAAATGGAATAGCAAACTATCATAATAGGAAACGTTAATCATATGAATTGAAACAGCAAACTCAAATGGATGTACACGTTCTAGACTATTGCAGCAATCTGAGAGTAATGGATGATATGACTATGTTTCTGAAGTAATATTGCTTTCAAGTCTTACAAATACTATTTCACGTGAATCTAATGATGATAATATTCATACCAATATCCTGCTATGGAAATAGCTGAAAGATGCAATTTGAATAAATGCAGAGACATGACATAAAGAACTCATTCAGATTCAGATATTAATTATAAAGCATAGTCTATCATATGAAAGATATATTAGATCGCTGAAACAATAGAAATAAGCAAACCAAACACAATTTACCGTATAACAATACAACGGCAAGTGTCCGTTGGAGCCGGGCCCGTAGCTTCCAATGGCACCGCCGTAACTTACTTCAGACGCAGGGACGAATTGAACACCAAATCCTTTATATTAATTGCATTAACAAAAGTATACAAGATCAGATCTCAACAAGACTCCATGATCAAAGTTGGTTCTGAAACTTAGAATTATAAAAACAGTCGTTCTCCATCCTCCCGTCCTCTGATCTTTGGTTTCATTAAATAGAGAAAGATCAGAGCATAGATAATTACAATCATGATTTGTTTTAAAAAATTGGATTGATTCTAACCATTTGATCAACAAGAACAAGGCGTATTTGGCTTTGCAGCTAAGATTTGGAGGGCGGCCGCAACAACAAATCTCAGAAAATCGTGCTCAAAGAACCCTGCGTTTCTCCCTGTACAGGCCGAATTTGGGCAAACTATTCCTAGTGAAAATAATTAGGCCCGTTCTGGACAAAACCCATGTTATGGATTTTCCAAATTCGTCTTCACTTGCTCATAATCTTAACCACAAAACTGTCACTCCTTAAACCAGCGAATTTCTGAGTTGGCTGATTTAAAAATCAAATCTTCAATCTAGAAGTTACTTTGGAGGCTAAAAATGGTAAATAAGGTTATAACCAACTTATTGGAACTATCATTGGTAAAATAATGCATAATAATCAATTTATTAGAAATAAAGGAGAATAAATAATATTCATCCATGAGAGCATAAATCATTTATAAAATGGATTTAAATGATAAATTATAATTAATAACATGATGAAGAATGGTGGAAATGGGTGGAATAAACGTTCACAAGTGACAATAATCATGGCATATTAACGACTCCACACCTCCTTTGAGTGTTGTACTTGATGTTTTCATTCACTCGAGTTCACCCCGTGAGATCATGTGAGTCTTTGCACCCACATTTCTTGATCGTTCAATAGATAGATTTTTTATGTTGTTATAAATGTCTCGATTGTGACCATGTTCTGGTTGTGCACAAGGTCTTCACTTCATGTGTATGTGTTGTGTTCACTAGGTAAACATTTGTTGTATTCACACACAGAGTCATATGCACTGTCATGCAAGGGTCGTCGTGGTTGTCCAACGATTGATCACAAGCATCATTCTTGTCACTTACATCATCGATCGGTCATGTTGAGCATGTGTGTCTTGATGTTTTGAGGCGTCTTGTCGTCAAATCATGTGAGTGTCTGTTTGTAAGGTCCTATATGCACCATTTCACTCGCTCACACACTTAGTCATTTTTGTTGAAATTATGATGACTAGATCACCCTCTCACAGTCAGACCATCACCCCATCATTGACTCGATCGACTGTCACTAGAAAAATGCAGAAGCACCCAGCAAGCCATTTCAAGTTACGCTGCACACAAGCTCATCAATCAACCCTCCTGCTGGTCAACTAGAGAGTTTGACCAGGTGATCAACCCAGGACTGACTCCCCTCAAAATTGCGTAGAGGCTGTAGACCGTGCTTGCTCTGTTGACTGAGAAAATTGCACAGATAGGTCGGACATACACCCAGTGCCCGTCCCTATCTTCCTTAGAAAATTGTGCATTTTTCCCAGCCAGTCACCAGTCAGCCCGCCGGCTGCTCACCTGGAAAACTGCGCAGATTTCATGAGCAAGCCCTCTATAGCTTAGCAGTACACTCAGCTCAAAAATTGTGCAAAGGTGGTTAGTAGGTCAGCCTCCCAGCAACTGTACAGTTTTTCTGCCTGCAGCTGCCTATAGCACGTTGCCAACTCCCTCCAGGAACAACGCAGTTTTTGTTGCTAAGCTCTCGTAGTCCGCTGCTAGCTCCCTCTAGGAACTATACAATTTTTTCTACCAAGATCCTGCTGCCTGCTCACTCCAGAAATTGTGTAGATCCTGCCTGCCCAGTCCTCTTGTAGCCTGCACTGCTTCTCCCAAAAATTGTGCAGATTTGTCCTCCAGCGACGCCAGATCCCACAGACAATCACTATCAATCCAGAATGCCCGTATTTGTCTCCCAGTGACTTCTATGTAGTTTTCATCAACAATTCCCAGAGCCCACATCCCATCTCGAAACTTGCCTCATGCATTTTCATAACCTTGTCCTCTCTCCCGGTCACCTGCATCCGAAAATGACCATGCATCATGGTAGACTAGGAGGTTTGTGGATTTGATGTTGTCTCATCATGAGTGACTGCAGATACAGGTACATAAATAGAAATGACACAATGACAGATGAGATGAACAAGGAGAGTACATGAAAAAGGACATGTTCATGAACGGAAGAACAAACAATGCATGCGAGGAGATGTGTTCACGAATGGACGACCATACGAAGATGTGTCCGCGGATGGATGAACAGACGAACATGCAAGGATGAGTTCATGGATGGACGAATGAACGAACATGCATTTTCATGAACGGACGAACAAATGATGCATGAAAGGAGATGTGTTCATGAATTGATGACCATGTCAAGCATGCCAAATTGCAAGCAAGGAGCAACATGCAAATGCAACATCAAGCGAACCTAATGACCATAGAAGACTCTACACACCCTGCCATGTGAAGGTGAAGTTGTGATACACCATGAGGACATGCATCACTTAGCAACGCTACAACTCAACATGCACACCAGCAGTAGCATGAATGTACCAGAACTATCATGTCGAGTCATGTCGGCCACATCACTACTATGGGCCATACTGTGTCAATCAATTTAATGTAACGTGGAAGTCCAAGAGACCCACTTGTAATCTAAAAAGTCATGAAAGTCAAATGGCCATGAGGGAAGTCGAACAGTCACAAGTGTCAGTTTTACCCTTGGCTATAAATAGCCCTCATTTGTACATGCAAAGGAATTTTCACCTTGGCTCCTCCCACATGGCCTTGAGAGTCTGTAATATTTTCTTTGTGGAGTGAGCAGTGGCTCCAACACCCCACCTATGGGGTTAGTGATGTAATGGTATACCAATGTGTCTTGGAACTTTTGCTTAATTCAAAAGCCCACTAACATGCCAACACATTTTCACACGTGTTGTAATTGTTTGTAAGATTTACCTTGAACACTTGTAATACATGTTGCTTTAACCTGTGTTAAACAATTGAACTCATTCAACTATTTTAATACATATATTTATGAAAATTTGTTTTATAAATTGTTAACGTTGTCCTGCCCAAGTTGGTTACCTCCCCGGACATCAAACAGAACCTTTCATGTAAACCTGTTATAATGACCATCACACTCTTGTGGACTGTCTTGATGGGTGTTGTACGTGCTACCTTCCCTTATGTGTTGTGACTGCCACATCCATGTGGATTTCACCTTTGGAAGTTTCACATGTCTATTTGTGTTGTGTGTCTCTGACAGAGTTGGGACTTCCTCCCCTCTGACTTGAGACTCACTCCAACCCTCTCTCTCTACAGTGAAAGAGCCTTGACACAAGTAACACTATCACTCACCAGGCATGCGAACCTCTCCATTCAAAGACAAAGTAGACCACTCTCACGTGCTAACAAGCAAGAGATAAGGCATATCTTTAAGATAATGGCAACCGAGCCATAGTACCAAATGGGACTCCTACACCAAATGCTGTGAGGTCTAGTTGGGAATTCATACCAGGGAGATCCCCTGATGTTGGTGGGTCCAGTACTATCAACACAAACTTACTAAGTCCACAACTTTCCACCCCCAAACTAATGGCCAAACATACGTTGTCAACAAGATTATTGTACACATTTTACGCATGTAAAACTTGACGAATCCACACACATGGGATGAAAACCTCCCCAATGTCTAGCACAACTACAATAGAACTCTCCATATCTCAATAGGCCACAACCCCTTTTAGGTAGAGTTGGGATTTCAACCATTATGTCCCATTAATGTGGCCATATCATTTGCATCCACTCAGGTAGATTTGGCTCACATTCAGTTTGAAGCCAACAGGGCTAACAGCTTCATTGAGCGCATTCAACACATCCATCAATAGGTCCATGATATATTAGAGAAAATGAATGCTAAGTACAAACAATGCCATGATCATAATTAGGTGTCAAAAAAGTTCTAGGTGAGTGACAAAGTTTGGCTGCATTTATAGAAGGAGTGCCTTGCTAGAAACCACCACACGCTTCGCCTGCTTTGATATGGGCCATACAACATCATCAAGGCTATAGGGGAAAATTCCTTCAAGCTCAACATTCCACCTTTCCTTGGCCTGCACCCAGTGTTCAATGTCGACCGTCTTTGACCATACTTTCCACCATTGTTGGACACATTCGACATTGCAGAACAACCCACACCAACAGAGCTAAACCCGAACTATGTGGAATAGGCCACAATTGATCGGATCATGGACACATAGATCAAGAAAACTTGTCAGTAGAAGATCCAAATATATCAAGTTGTCCTATATTGGCAACTCCTGCACCAGGGCAAGTGGCTCACCAAGGACCAAGTTTAGCAGAAGTTTCCCCATCTCATGGAGGCTCTCAATGCAATTGGGACCATTACTTCCTAAGGGGGGAGGATTGATCTAGGTGGATAGTGGTGGCCACCTACCTATTCCACTTAGACCCCCACCACTGTCTCTTTCAGTTTTTCAATATCCTTAATTATATCACAGTTTACTATTTTTGTCATTTGTTTAGGTCCTGAACTTTCAGAGTCATTTTGAGGCCCCAAACGACGATTTTGGAAAACCAAGAAAACATGTGGTTTTGATAAATGTTTGCATTCAAAATTTTTAGTCCTCAGATAGATATTTCTAATGATGAATTGTGCGCATCAAACAAAGATCGTATGCCAAAGTTATGACCCCGGGAAGTCAATGTACTAGTTTACCCAAACAGAGCCCATATTTTTGGCACTTCATCTCTTAGGGTTAGGTTTTTGGATGTTTAGGGTTTTCCTTTGTTTCTCAATAATAAATAGGCCTTCGAGCCTCATTGTAACATAGTTCAGAGGCATGTAGCTGCCACATCTCTCCTCAGAGATAAGCTACCATTGTCCGAGCTAGTTTTATTTCCTTTTTGTTTGTTAGAATATTTCAGTGTTTTATATTAATAAAATGAAGTATTATTTCTGCCGCATCCCCGTATTTATGGTTATATCTATAATTTTTGTGTTCTTATTTAATTTCAGATAAAAATCCTTGTGGTTTCTCAACGCACACTTATTCTTGTAACATGCCATGAAGAAATGGTGTCTTCACATCCATCCGATGAAGGGTCCATCCTTGACTTGTAGCAAGGGAGACTATTGAATGAATGGTTGTATATCGAGCCACAGGAGAAAATATTGTTATATTCTCCCTCTTTTTACGAGAATCCTTAGGCCATGAACCTTGCCTTATATTTCTCAATGCTTTCATTGAATCCATGTTTGATCTTGAATAACCATTTTGGAGTGACCATAGATTTTCCCTTTAGTATTGGCACTACATCTTATATGTCATTCTTCATAATTGATTCATATTCTTCAGTCATAGCATCCTTCCAAACTTGTTCCTTAATGACTTCTTCAAAGGTGTGAGGCTCAACTTTAATCATGTTTCTCATATCTATAACATATCCATGGTACCTTCATGGCTTCTTGCTTTCTCTAAAACACCTTCTTGTGGGAATGTGTCTTTTGACATCCTATAATGTGTCACAAATACAAAGTCACCTCTTCCTGACAAGGGGATCACATGGAGGAAGACCTAAGGGTTCCATAAGCTCCATGGGATCATAAAAAATGTCTCTCTCATATTTAGGCATGGAAGGACCTTCTAAAATATCCATATCAACATTCTTCTTCTCAAGAGGAGGATGTAGAGGAAGGTCCCTTGCTTTCCCAAGGGAAGCATCTTCATCAAAAATTACATTCCTACTAATTTAAACCTTCCTTTGACTAGGAATATATATTATAAATGCTTTAGACTCTTCACAATATCCAACAAACATACCTTTTCTTCCTGTGGTTTCCAGCTTGTTCCTTTTGTCCTTCGGCATGTGAAAATATATGGGGAAGCCAAATATATGGAAATGACCAACATAAAGCTTGACACCTTTGAATATTTCTTTGGGAGTTTTTTTTGCAATGCTTGATGAGGCACCCTATTTTGAACATATAAATTTGCATTAGTAGCTTCTCTCTAAAGAAATTTTGGCAACTTTTGATCATGGAGCATGGCACAGGAAAATTCTACAATAGACCTATTCTTTCTTTTGGCTACTCCATTTTATTTGGGATTATAGGGCATAGTCATCTCTTTCTGGATGCCTTCCTTCTTGAAGGAATCTATCAATTCATTATAAATGTACTCTCCATCGTTGTTAGACCTAAAGATCTTAATTTTCATCCCTGTTTGATTTTTGACCAAAGCCTTAAACTTTTGAACAAATCAAAGGCCTCGTCATTGCGCTTCAAGTAATATACCCATAGCTTCCTTAAGAAATCATCAATGAAGGTAATGCAGTAGAGATGGCCACCAAGAGATTGTACATGCATCATACCACATATTTCATAATGAATAAGTTGGAGGATGTCATTTGTCTTGTTTTCACTAGAGAGGAATGGTCCCCTTGTCTTCTTTCCATTGACACATCTAGGACATACTCCATCATGTTGAGATTTAACGTCAGGAATTCCATAGACCAATTTATTCAATTTAGGAAGGGCATAATATTGTAGATGGGCCAATATTTGATGCCATAACTTGCTTTGATGATTATTTTCATGGACCAATGCTAGAATAGGTCTTCCAATGACTCTATTGAGTCCTTCAAATCAAGATCCTAAAGTGAATGCATCTCTCATAGGGGATACTAACGTCCAAGTAAGTGATTTTCCCTTGATTAAGGAAACCATCATTCCTTTTTCTTCAAAGTAGATATAGATACCAAATTCTTCTTCAAACCGGGCAAATACATCACATCATGAAGCAAAACAGATTCTGTGAAGTCCAAATAAAATTTAAAAAACCCAAAACCTTTAACGGGATGAGTGGATTTACCTCCAAGAATAGTTATAAAAATTGACTCATTCTCCACCAAATTATAGAGACCTTCCTTATACCTAGAGAAATGATGAGAGGCCCCAATATCAACCAAACAACTATGCCAAGTATCCAGAGGAGAGGAACTAGAAATTGCAGAAATAAGAATATATTCAAGTTGATTTTCAACATTACTTTCATGCCTAGTGTTTCTTGACTTATTTTAAGGACGATGGTATTCTTCATGATCACTCGGAGCATCTCTTATTCTTATTTCATCTCTTCCATTTTGGATCATTCCTTTGATAATCTCTTCTTCTTTGATTATTAAACTTGTTATTGTTGCTTCTAGTGTTGTACTGTGGACAATTCTTCTTCTCAGGGAAATCTCGAGCATAGTGACATTTCTTGTGAAAATTGAAACATTCAATATGTGATGATTCTCTTTCATTCATTATCTTTGAATTTGGAGGAGGAGGAGGAGGCTTCCTTGAATTGTATGTACCTCCTTTTCTCTTCTTTTTCATATTATGAGTGATTAATGTAATGGGATCGCCTTCTTCATGCTTTTGTGTCTTGCCTCTAAAAACCATCCTTGATTCTTCTTGAGTAATTTTATCAATGAGCTCATCAAATTATGGGAAAGAATTGTTATTTCTTATAGTGGTAATGAAGGTTTCCCAAAGAGGAGAGAGACCTCTAAGGGTCACAATCACCAATTCCATATCATGCACAACTTCCCCGACTCTCTACAATTGATATCTAAGATGAGATATCCTCATAATGTAGGATTACACAAAATATCCTTTATTCGTCTTCATATCATTGAGTTTTTATTTCAAGGAGGTGATTTCATTCAAATTTTTGACTTCATACATAGTAGCTAGCTTATCATACATATCCTTAGACTTCTTCAAATTTCCAAAATATGCAAGTAAATAATCTTGTAAACCATCAACTGTAATTTTATTTTCTTTTAACTCACCTTTATTGTACTTGTTCTTGGCAGTATCAAAAGAATTCTATTGAGGCTCAGGTACTTTTCCTTGTATGAATTCCCAAGCATCATTGTCTTCAGCTATGATTTCCAATTTAGTCTTCCAAGAAACAAAGTTAGATGAGTCAACCAGCTTCTCATATTTCTTAAAATAGGAGGTCGACATCTTGACATGATTAGATAGCCTCATTAAATTTTTCCAAAGATGATTGTTTCAAATCTTGTCTCCTTTGGGATTTTCCTTCACCTTAGCTTTGATACCATGTTAAATTTTACACTACTCTATGTTGTTTCAATTACTTTAGCCCAACTCAATTGTTCAATTAGCAATCTTTCAATAAAAAACTAATACTTTTCATCAATCAATAGTAATTGAAGACAGAACAATAATGCAATGACAATAGGGGACAATCAATATATCAATTAGAGACAACATATTTGGTCAAAGACTAGGGAAAAACCCCACAAGGGGGAAAACCATTTTGAAATTATTCTTCTATTAGATTGTTATAAACTGTTTAGCATAGAGTAAAATGAGCCCATACAAAAATATCCAACAAAATCAACCAAACAATATCATAAATATGATCCTGGAATCAATACTAATCAGAGTTAGCTTTCCTAATATGTGGTCAACTGTGATCAACTTTTGTCAACTATCAAACCTAAACCCTAGATCCTAACCACATGGAGGAAGAGTTATGTGTGCAGTTGAGATTCTCCAATTGCACAGATGAGCATGCCTGCCTACAGTTTTAATCGAAAAAATCTTGTGTCAACCTTGTAGTTGGCACCTAAAAACCCTAATCACATGAGTGAGCTTCAGACCCTACAATTTCAAACCTGTTGATAAGGCTCATCAATGGGTAAATTATATGGACCTTAATACAACTATCAATCTTATTAAAATCAACTTTTCTCATAATTCTTCACATGTTTTGTTATATTTTCTTAATGAGAAGGGTAAAGATGAGATGTCATGTCTAGTGTTCTAATTTGCATTGATTGCAGGTTTTGGAGCAAATTTTGGCTAATTAAAGTGCAGGAACTCGACGGAGACAAGAAAGAGAGATTTTATGAGATGGGATCTCCCACCTTAATTCCTCGCTCACTCAAAGATTCCTCCATTGAATCTCATCAACTCAGAGCTACAAGCAACCGAGCCATTAAGATCATTGGTAGCCAAGCCAGTGATAGTTGAAGACCAGTTGATCTCGAGATTGGGAGCCAAGCCTCCCTAAATTTAAGGAAGTTGTTGGTAAATTCAGTTGTACAAATAGGAAGCCCTAGAGCCTCATTAGGATTCGTATTTTTTTCATTCTAGCCAAGAAGCATTTTCATGTTGAAACATTGTGATTGATCACTCTTGTGTATTTTTGATATTTTAATGAAAATGAGAAGCATTCCCTTGATCCAGTAATGATTTGACTCAGAGGGTTGAAGCTCTTGGGTTAGGGTCTAACCCTAACAGCAGAGGTTCTTCTTTTTGTAGATGTATGCTTAGATTACATGCATAGTTAGTTGTTGAACTGATTTTAGTGTTGTTAGTTTGCAAATATCGATATGATTAATTAGTTTGATTCCATTTGTGGATAGTTAGAATAGTGGTATCATAGTAACAGAAGAAATTGAAAAAAATCTAGTGATAGTGGTTTTCACCTCATCTCTCTCTTTTGGGATCATGACTTGAAGGACACTTTCATACAACCCAAAAACAGAATTCTTGGTTTGCTGCATAATCTAGGGTTTCTTGATGGGTAGGTCAATATCTTTAAGTTTCCTAGGATAAGTTGCAATGTAATTTCTGATCTCTTAGGTCTTGTATTGATTTCAAAGCACCTCCATTCATGCACTTATCCATTAGATGGTAATAGATCTATTTTCTTCCATTTAATAAATCTTTCCTATGTATAGATGAATTTGTGTATAGATGCAGACAAGAATGTGCGTTGTTGCAGGATTTTATACATTATAGGGAGACCTTGTCTCATTTACCTCATCTAAGCCTTATCCACCCATGTCTCCAAAATCCACTAAAATCTCAATCTAAATTCTTGTTTTATAAGAAAAAATCACCATTTCCATTAAGAAAATACAACCATCTTGAAGCACTTGATTGAGCTCTGGATAGTGTTCACCCCCTCCATGTATTATTCTCCCATTCTCTACCTTTCCCAAGCTTCATTCCACCTTCTAAACCACTTCCTAAGTTTTCGGCATGTTCTTGTAGTAACATAGGGGATCTTGTAGGAGAACTAGGACATCATGTAGTTTTCCTATAGGAAATCCTTTAGCAATCTATTTTGAGCCTGAATTTAGAAAAATCATCACTGAAGCTGGGATTAGGCCTCTACTTGACCTCCATACTATTAATACCATTCTAACCCTCTTCCTCCATACCTGTCTCCCCTACCAAAGAACAAGTGAATATTAGCATTTACATTCATAAAATGAAAACATAAAGAGAATGAGTTCTTTTATTTCTTAATTAGCACATGCATGCAAAAATTAATATTCCCTAGATCATATTCCATGCTCAGTAGTTTGAATCATCACATGTGATAAATAGGGTTAAGCTAGGTTTCTTTTGCAAGAAAAATATGTCAATGAGTAGATAGAGGATTTCATGTTACTTTACAAGAATCTTCCAATTTAGTCTTTCATTCTTTAAAATAGGCAACATTTCTTCTCTTTCATTTAGGATAATTTTCCCTTCTCCAATTGGTAGTCAGACTTCTTCTAGTCAATAGAAGACTAGTTTTAGAAACCTAGTGGTCTATAAACCCAGTTTAATAGTGACAAGAGTAGAACATTACATCTATTTGTGTATACAACAGGTTTGTACGAACCCTGGGTTGATGATGTTAGGAAACCAACTCACAAAAAGATAAAAAGATAGATCAATGCCTTAGAATTCAGCCTTTTTGAGGGGGCAACCTCCTTTACATTACACAAATGAGCAACTATTGGATGATACAAATCACAAGACCTCCTTTCTATATATAGGAGTGTAAGGGGTCATAATATAATCAGAGCCGATATAACAATAATAATGTAAGGGCACAATAATAACAATAGTGGGCTTATATGTGTAGGAATTTACAGGGTAAGTTCCTTAGACAGAACACCAAAAGGACACTGCTCACAAACAGATCAAAGATCAATACACCAATATTTTGACGTGGTTAAAACCCTCAGAGAGGGAAACAGTCCACGGCCTATGCCAACGTGGCTACTACAGGCAATTTATTAATAAAATGAAAATTTACATAAGCTTCTCTCATGCACGGTTAACCTACAAATGACCGTCCATGCGCTTTAAATAGAATTCATGGACCAATCGGGTGTCAAGCCACGGATCAAGTGTCGGTAATACCGAGGAGAGAATGAACCGTCGGATCACTACATATCGTGACCGTCGGATTGTAAGTTACAAAATGTACAACGGTAAAGAAAAAACCTTTACCTAACTCTATACCTAACTCTATACTAGACCAAGTTGAACTTAACTATTCCTATGTGTCGGAATATCCTAACATCCCCCCTTAAGAACAACTTGGGATAGGATTGAAGGATTTACAAATATGACACAATAGGAGAAGGAAGGAGGCACTAGAGCCTATAAGATTGAGCTTCACACTGGAGTTCTTTTGCTGTCATTGCTATAGAACTGAACTGAACTCCTTGCATTAAAAGTGCAAAGAAAGGAAGAAATTGTCAAAACAGAACCAATCGTCAGGTAATTCAATACCATGGTGCCGAAACCAATGTCTTTTTCCAGTTTCAAATGTTCAGATATCATGTAAATTGAGGAATGTAATAACTTTTTTTAGTTATGTTCCGACCTTTCATTTAGGTTTCAACCAAATTGTTACTTATGCTGGGTCTGGACTGGTCTTACTATCAGTTGAAATTCTAGATTTGATTGTCATTGTTACAGATTGAAAACATCATTTACTTATACCTGTGACTTTTCGTTGAGGTTTCAACCAAATTGTTTATTAATGTTGGGTCTTCATTGTTCTTATTATTGGTTGTAATTCTAGATTGAGCTTCACACTGGAGTTCTTTTGCTGTCATTGCTACAGAACTGAACTGAACTCCTTGCATTAAAAGTGCAAAGAAAGGAAGAAATTGTCAAAACAGA
>APFE031563634.1:304234-334931 GCA_000404065.3 Pinus taeda
GAGCAGAGAGCACACACTAGATGCACTATCCTAAATCAAAATCAACAAGCAATCTAAATGCAAATGCACATGCATGTATTTGTTTTCTACTTTCTTAATGTGTGAATGACAAAAAGAATGCTAAGTACAAATCTAAATTAGCTTTTCAAAGCGACAGTACTAACAATTTTCTCTTCAAAATACGAAAGGAAGACAATGACGACACTTTGCGATTTTGAATTGAAAACTATTTTCGACACTTGAAATACTATTAATTCAAATCAAATACAAGAGTAACAGTGTAATTGACCATCAAGAAGAGTAGGATTCTTTTCCTTGACTGGAAACGACACTTGCGACACTTCCAAATCAAAAGACAATCGTTTGATTAAGCTACTTCTTTGTAAAGGAGAACTGTAAATGGCAAACAATACATAAAAACATTCACAATTCTTTGTACAATGGAGGTTGAATAATGCAAAGGAAGTGAGTTTCCACAGTGGTATACTAATCACAGATAGAAAAACTCCTGAATAAAGCTGAAGAGAGTGAAGAAAAAACCAAAATCTGGAGGCAAAATAGTCTTATTTGATCATCACACCTCTAACAAAGGGAAACAGGGATGCATCTCACCTACTATACACGGGAGATGCAATGCATCCAGATTGCCAAGAGGAGAAGGTGCGATGGTCCAGGGATGAGACTTTAACTTGGTTTTTGGTCACAGTTTGCAGCTTAGTTTAGGGATTTAGGCCGATCTAATGATAGTCAATAAATACAAATCAAAGGGGCTGATCTAATGAGGTTACTTGAGCCACCACCAGGGAAAATAGGATGTTTACAAGTCAATTGTTCAATTTATAAACAAAACCCGGAGATGGACTGAAGCAGCATTGATCTACTTTGCATTTGCATAGCAAATGTAGTTCGAAGGCTAGTTGGCTTAACTTCAGGCTTCGTCTGTAGTTTATAAAGCAAACAAATATAAACAAGTGAACAAGCTATTTGCTCCCCAGTGGAGTTGCCATTTTGTTATCGGGAAATGTAGTGTCCATTCAGAGCTGCTATCCCACTAAGACGAGTAGCTATCTTAGAAACAAACAAACTAAAGTTACTTGTGTTTTCCTTTATGAGAAGTAGATGAGAGAGAGGTAGAGAGTACCAACCTCAGTCTTTCGCTTGGCTCCTTACTTGTTTCCTCTCCCCTTTGACAGATCCTTGCCGCTCCTTCCTTGCTTACCCCACTTCAAAGAGCACCTATAAAGTCAAAGCAGCATGATACCATAAAAGCACAGAGATCTACAATCATAAACAATATAGGACCAAATATATATTAACCACACAAATGCATATATTAACTCAAACATACAAGAATGTGGAGGAAAACTCAAATAACTTTATTGATAGAAAGAGTAGAAGAGAGGATTACAACCCATTGATCTGACCCAGCATCATCCTGCCACCATGAAAGCCCTTCTTCACCTCATGAAAATCTTATATCACCCAACACTATGATGTTACACAAAGAAACTAACAACACTTCCTTACAAAATACAAGATTCCAGCCTTCGGATCTCCGGGATAAGGGATCCATATATAGATGTTTGCATGGGGGTGAGTCAGCTTCTGGGATTTTTATTAGTGTCCTCTCTCTAATAGTTCTTGGTTCCATTTGGAGATTCATGATCTCTTACTCATCCCTGGGCGAATTCAGAGAGGCAAGTGTCACAAGAGAAGTTTCTGGAAGATTCCATGATACTCCACCTTGCAAACTGTCTCTGTCATTTGTCTACTCTCACCCATCACACCCTACAGAAGGGATTTTTAGTATGCATCGCACTTTTTGCATGTGGCAGGTGAGATGCATCACACCCTTAGCACTGTGCAGTCTGTATGGTCCATTTTTGACCAGTTCTAAGCAATTTTCCATGGAGAACTTCTGGGAGATGATGTAATCAGCTGACCTTGTTCCTTTAGGGTGTGAAACAACACTTTTAGGGACTCAGAAACCTTTGGTTTATGGACATATATGATTGGGGTTGCAGTGCCCAAATATTTCTATAACAAGGTTTACTGCAATAGACAACTCTAGTACGTGCCGACAAGCGTCGTCGATTGTCTGTACCAACTATTTGTTCTGCGATACCAACCCATCGCGTTGCAAGCTGAGTTGTTCTATATTAATCTTCTGCTCACTCAAAACCTAGATTGTGTGGATCCCTCTAGCACAGAGTTCTACTATTATCCCATCCTACAGTTGATAGTGTGTCGCGGGGAAGGGAAACCAAGTTAATGCTAATGCCTTTCATTGTATTAAGCATCACCCGCTCCATTGCGTTTTCTGAGACCAATGCTCCATCCGACAATGTTGTCGTATTGGCCATTTTCACGCATAGAATTTTTTCTGCTGCCAACTTGCCTGCTGCGACATGGGTAGACAAATTACCCTCCTGTGGGGCCTACACCTATAGTTCTTGCAGCTGTGCCCTTAGGGCCCCCAACACATTCTGTTACTCTGTCATAACTTCTTGGAGCACTTCCTTGGTGACATCGTGAACCATTTCGCCGATGTTGTAGAGGTCTCCTTCAGTTAATGTGATCAGGTCGATGGCCAGCTTCGAGGCCTTGACCTTTTTCCATGGACTCGATATCTCTATGACACGTGGCCGTTTGAGTTGGGTCAAAGTAGTTCCTGGGCCTGTGGCCTCTCCTGCAAGGTCTATGTCCTCTATCTCCTGTCCTATAAACACTTCCTGGCCTTCCTCTACCTATGTTGTTGCAACCTCGGTTCTCTGCGCTGCTGTTGCTACTTTGGCGACCTTCTTTTGATTTGCGGCTGCCTGTGTCACTTTATAGACTGCCCTTACCTCAGCTGCCACATTTTCGTTGCGCCTTTTCTCGACGAGCTGTGTGATGTGTAGCTTGGCCTCATCCTTCCTTTTCTGTGCTGCCGTGTTTTCCAACTCTGCCAAATCCTGGGCACGCCACTTGGGAGGCCATGTCTCTAACACTGTAAAGATCATGTCATCAGTGGCTATGAATGGGAGCTTTTTCCACTGCTATGCCCGATCCTTTCATGCCCTGATGTAAATATTATGCATGTCCGCCTTGAAGTCTGCAAAATTTTGTAGACTGTTGTGCACTGTGAGGGATAGGCGCAGCCTCCTATTAATCCACATCTGGATGCTCGCCTCCATGAGCACCCATAAAATATTTGTATTGCAAATCCGCTTTGCATCCTTGGTAGCCCAGAGCAAAGCATACTTCGCGGCCTCTAGTAAGTCACGCTCAATGCTCAGGATCTGACTGTCCTCCCACAATTCTCCTGCTACCAGCAAGATGTACAAGAGCAACCACGTGTAGTGGAAGGTCTTACCCTGCTCCTGGGCCTCCTTGCAGTTGAGCAAAAATTCTTTGGAGAGGAACTCGACCCAGTTGAACTGGACCCCTTCCACACACTGTTCAGCCAATGCAACTACCAATGTTGGTACTTCATCACTGTGACATTTTCTCATTACTTACCGACCAGGAGTTGGGTGGCTGTGTGCACCCATTTATCCTTGATATTGCTGATGGCGTAACCCGTCTTTTTCTTCTCGAGCTTATATTTTTCTTCATGGCTTCAACGAGAGCCAAATTGCCACTTTTTCCTGCTATTGTCACATGGTCCTTTACCATACAGGGAAGCTGAGAAATTTTGTGGATGAGATCCGTCGTGATGGGAATAGGATCCTCCAACCATAAGTACCCATCATGCACCAGACAAAGCAATTGCCTGATGAAGAAAATGGTGATGGACGCGCGGTGAAAGTGTGGTATCCACCGCAGATGAAGCAACTCGGCCTTCTCTACACTGTGCAGCTATTTTCGTGGTTGTAATGTGATCATCGAACCCTCTGTATTCTGTTTCATTAGGCTCTCTGTCTCTAGTGTGGGAACTTCTCGCTGTCTGCAAGGTCCCAGTCTTCAAATTTCATGGTAGGCACATGTCCTAGGAGTGGAACCTCAAAGATAATTCCATCAAGGAGGAGCGGGGTCTGGAGTGCACTCTTCATTGCATCTAGATCCTTTGGTGCCCTAGCTTTCCCTTTTCGTGGAGGGACATACTCGGCAATTTTTCTGCAGAGCGCATTGGTTGGATGCCCGCCTCCACATATTCTTCTTCCTCTACCTCGGAAATCAAAGCCTGTAAATGCTCCTCCTCTTCATCTGTCTCAATGGTGAAATCCTTGCCCTTTTCCTCTATTGATAGCTTACCAAACTGCAGATTCCTCGGGGACATGCAGACTGGTCCCATTGCCTACTTATCTTTTTTTTGTCTCGGCATCCGAGGTGATTTTGGGATCTCTGGCGTGACCACAATACCTTCGAGAACATTGTGTACCGTGTGGGTCAGCGTGGCCTCACCGTCGACTCCTTCTTCAAAGCCCAAACCTCTCCTAGTAGTCGTCATCTTGTCTGTACTGTATGCAGTCTTTTGCGAACTTAGGGGCTCAAATATCACTCAACACTCAACATTCTATGCTCTATTCAACCGCTCAAGTCTCAAGTGAACAAGTGTTGTCTCGTGGCTATCCCTTGGAGTTTTATAGCACCTTTTGAATTCAAATTCGACCGTTCCCCCCAATTTCGGGCCATCAATGCTTTATTGGCGACAGATTTTCCAAAAACTTGCCCATAACTGTTGTCTTAAATGTCCGCCGCCCGCTCCATTTGGCCTCAAACCAGACATCCCGTCATGAACAGTAGCACCAACGGTCACTTCCCAGCCTACGCACATGGCAGCGTACCCCCCATACATAGTCGCGAACCTTGTGACTGGTTGTTCCTGCACGCATCTATAAGAGAACGCAGCTCCTAGGCATAATCATTTATAGTCTTGCACTCTCTTCTAGCTGCCTCGAGTGCTAAGACTATGCTTCCTATGGCTAATCAGGTGGTCACACTTGCTATGCGAGGCTCCATGTCACCTTCCAGTATAGTCCACGGAAAATCCTCAATTTCCCTCATGACAGTCGGTGCCGCATGCTCTACTGTATGCAGTGCACTCCCCTGGTTACTGTATTTGGTGATATGTGGTCCTAGCCATGGTAGCAGACTAATTAATTCTCGGCGATAGTCTTCTAATTCGTTGGTATGATCATTCACACAATGCCTTGCCATCCTTGGTTTATCGATGAGACATGCTTGCTTGATCTCGTTTTCCAACCTCTTGACCTCTGCGTCCATCAAAATTCTTTTCTTCCTTAGTCGTACCCAGTATTTTTCAAGTTCGCAAAGTCTAAGGTCCCCTTACTGAATGGCTCCCTAAAGTCTTATGTGGTCTACCTAGCGTAGCTGTGTGATTTCTTCATCCTGGGCTTTGCTCACTGTCACAACTGCAAGTGCTATTACGTGTGGATTCCTCTTTGCATGCACTTTAGAAATTACGGTCCCTACTCTATTCCGTAACCTTGGAATTGTTTTCGTGGTCAGGGTTTTGCACATGGTCCTACAGGCCCATCGAACCACCTGTATGCATAGGTCCCAGTAAGTGCGTTTCACCTGGTGAACCCTATTCAGCACTTCGCACACCCTGTCGAATGCTTCTCTGTGGATAGTCCTTGGCACGCTTCGCCTTTCTTGCTACTATGTTTTGTTCCAATTCTCTATTCTGCGAGTGGTGTGCACTTGTGCGGGCTGCATGTCATATGTCTGTACCCATCGAGAAAGGTGGGTGCGCAAGTTGCTCTGCCCTTGGTAACCAGCTCTCATCCTTAATTTGGGTTTTCCAAATTGTAGGTGCATCATCCTCTCGCATCCATGCTAGTCCTCAAAAATTCTCTGATGTGTACCCCGCCATCTTGCGGGCATCGCACGCAGTGCCCATTTCAGATCATCAAACTGCTGCTGTTCTACTACTGTGCTTTCAAATTTGTTCAGAAATTCATCCACCATTGTCAATCCATCATACATAGGCAAATCCCTTGCCTCTATTATCACACAGCGTAGTTATCTAACCATCATGTTGCAATTAAGCGTTGTCACTTTGTGCGGTCGATTCTGCCACCGCTCTATTTTTTCGTCTGAATTCAAAGTGTAGGAGATTTTGCGCTCCCACGAATCCTACCATCTGCATTTGGGTTCACCCAATCCTGTTCTCACATAGTTATCTTGTAGATACAATCGAGATCATCATCACTATCATCATCGCGCACCGGTTCAATGTATCACGCTCCTTCGGCTGGATCTAGTGGTACTAATATGCATAGTGACTTTTCTCAAAGATCAATTTGCGCTTCTTCATATTTATGACTTCGTTCATATCAGTGGCCCAGTCTATTCCTAGTAGTGCAGGATAGGGATTGTTGTCATTGTCAATCTATCACTTCAAAATCTACCTGCGCGTTTGCCCCTTTAATATCCACCCGTACCCCTTGCAATCTTCCCATGGGAAAGATATTCTATTGGTTCACCATTTACAACTAAATAGGAGACCATTGTAGCGTGGGTCTACCCATGTGTTCCCATGTTTTTTTCAGCAATACATTCACGTCTGATCCAAGATCCAAGATAACCTGATCCATTTCATACTCGCTGATTTGCATAGTCAACCTCATTTCCCTTCTTGTGCGCAATGCATGGTTTCCAAGTTTCCTGACCATGCGTGGTTCTCCTGACCCTGCGCACCTAATGATAAGTTCTTGTTGTCCTTTTACTGCCTTGCTATCATGTAGCAGTTTCATGCATGTCTCTAAAAAGGTAGTGAGCATTGAAGGATCCATCCCTGGTTCTAGTTGATCCTTACTACCTGAAGTGGAGGCCTCCTTGAAGCTCGTCTTAGCTTCCATGAATGTCTCCTTCGCGCATTCTAAATCAAATTTGGGTTCCTTTGTAGGAGCCTTGTGAACCCATGCACTTTCTTCTGAATGCTTACCTTTATCATCGCCAGTGGTCATATCACTCTTGAGCACTATGTTTACATTCGGGTCTTCTTCGTGCGGCTCAGACCTCATCATCTGCAAATTCTGAGTCGGGGGAGGCTAGAGTACCCCTTTTTCGCGCAGCCTCGCTATCAATGTAGGGCAGTATTTTGCCTCATGATCAAATTGAGTACAGTATGAACATGATGTCCTTGTTGGGTTTGTACAATTGCGGGCATAGTGTCCTGGCCCTCCACAACTGTAACAAATTAGTTGTCTGCGACCCCTTCCTCGTCACATTCCACCTCGACCTCGTCCACGCCCTTGAAATCCAGTGCACACCATTCCTGTATTTGGGTTGATGGCTTGTGTTTTAGTCTGCACCCTATAGGTAGGAGTTCGATCCATCATTAGTTCGTAGCTTTTGCAAGTGCGTTCATCATGGCCTACCGAACTGTAGAAATTACAAAACAATTGCTGGGACATCTGTGTATACTTCTACAATAGATGACAATTATCTGTAGTGTGTTTTCCTCCTATCTTACAAATCATGCACCATAGTGCAGGCGTCGTGCTTGGTTCTTCTTGTGCCTCAGGTCTTAATGACATCGACCCTCCTCCCGCCAAGTAATTCACGAACACTTGATAGTGGTCCTTGTCATGCCCCTGGCCTTTGCATTTTATGCACCATACCTCTTCACTCACCTCTGGCTGAGGTGTCCTATCCTGTTTCAAACTCTGCATCTCTAGACATAGATTTTTCATTTGCATGTGGATTTGTTGGACTCCCAGAGCGGGGTCTTGTATAAGGGTCTCATGCAATCTCATTTCCATCTCCAAAGGTTCAGCCTGGGTGGAAAGCTTTTGTTGTGACAACACCATCCTTAAATGTGGTGTTAGTGATGCTACAAACCATGCGCGGTATTGTCCATCCATCAAAGTCATGTTGGCCTCGTGAATCATACTCTTCAGTATTTGGCCCAGATCCCAGGGGGTCTCGCCCGGGAGCATCGCAATCTCCATAAACCTGATAATTGATTATGTCTCCGACTTTGGCCTGCTAAATTCCCTGTTCAACATGGTCCGAATTTCTGCAATTCCTACATTTGAATGGTCATTAGAATTCTTAATGTACCAAGTTAAGGTGTGATCCTACAATGCGCTTACTAGTGTAGCCTTCTTAATATTGGCATCCATGACTCCATGTGCTTCCCATACCACCCTTACCACGAACCAAAATTAATCCAGATCTTCATTCTCTACTCCTCTGAATACCGTAGTTTGATCGTACTCACCATACTGAACTTTGGTGGTGGCGGAGGTGGGGTGGGTGGAGATGGAGGTGAGGAGGGTGAGATGGGTGGCAGTGTAGGTGGAGGTGATAAGCACATAATTCGCTACCTTATCAGACTAACCACACTTCTCAAAGAAACTTTCGCGAGCTCTTCCTTGCTTTCCTGTGATGGTGAAATTAAGGGATTAGTTTCTAATTCTTCACTACCTTCGCTTATGTAGATCTTCCCACTTCATGTAGTCCCAAACATTAATTTATTCGCATAACCTGCTTTTCACACAATAGCATCTTAATCCAAGTGTTCAAAGATTTAATATACTTACCTCATGGTCCTTTGAGGAACCGTCATTCCGCCTCACTATAGCTGACATTCGTATCTACCACAAACTCAGTGATAAATCCCCCTATAATTTGATTGAGCCAATGGTCCACAATTAGCATGATCTTATCTCCTGACGCTTCTAGTTTGCACACTAATTCCGGAGTCCACACGATTGGTTTGTTGAGCCTATACCTTCCTTGACTATCTACTAGCTTCGTGATCCACTCATACAACTCAGAAGGAAAGGATGAAAAGAAAATTTCATGGATTTCCGTATATAAGTAGCGCTCCAACCACTATTCCTTATATACTCGTGGATTCTTGTTTTCCTACGCAGCGAACTCATGAATCTTCTTGTCCAACCACCCTTCAATTTCTTTCTTTGTTGGATTCCAACGACATGACATCAGACATCCCTTATGTAGATCTCGGTCCCGTCAACAGAACCATTTGTTGGCTTATAAGGGCCTGACCCAGGTTCAGAGATGATTTAGCCAAACAAATCCTGGTACTACTGGCCCTTTCAGCAATAGTCCATGGAGCGCAGGCTGAAGTCTCACCCGAAGTAGTATGGGAGGGTGTTAGAACTAGGTTTCTGCACCCTAGAGATGTCTGATAGTTTTTAGTTGTCTGCAGTTTGACCCTGTGCACGTCGCTACATGCATCTATCAGTCCCTCACAGCGTGCAATGTTGCCTTCCCACAGCCCTGCTCGAGGCGTGATCCGTGTTATTACCCAAGTCCCCTACTATTAACCTGATATTATCTGATTACTTAACTTATCTGTATGAGCCCAATTATGCTTAACAGTGTTCAGTATTCATATAAGTGTGCATGATAAACAAAATAGTATAAATGCATAGAAAATAATACAAAAGCAGATACATAATATTTGGAATCAAAATTCTCTTTATTATTCTTCTTCTCGGGTTACAGACTTGACTCCGCCCTATTCACTCAGCTGCAAGGGTCCATGCACTTAGATACGAACTCTTCTAGGCCTATGCGCACTTCGCTACAGAGACTCTTCCTACTACTACGACCCAAGACACTTAGACCTCTTCTCTATGCTCACTATCTTCTAGACTCCATTTGTTCTTATCTATTCTCTCCAAATCTCTTTACAACTTAGAGCCTTACTCTATTTATACAATCCCATGGTTCGCATACCATGGGTAGGCTGACATTACATTACAAAACTTAGGGCGGACAACCCTATGACTCAACATATGTTTCACGCTCCGCGCTCGTAATTCGCGGAGTCTTACAAGATTATTTGACCAAAACTTGGGCTTTGAGCCCCAAAACATGTTGTGAGGGGATTCCATGCCCAAAACACCCTTTCCTTGGAAACACTGGCCATCTCAATCCTAAAACCAATATGGGCAACAAGGTTGGCAAGGAACTTATGGGAGCCATCCACAATATCCTCAATATTTTCCTCAATATCCTCCATACCCAACTCCATGTTAATCCTACCATCCACCTCCACCACAACCATAACCCCAACCACAACCATCTCAAATATCCACTCCCACTCAACTACTTGTACCACCTTTTCCAAACCCACACATTGAAGTAGCTTAGTCCACTTACAATGTTGAGGTACAACACTTCCAAACATCTCCTCTTGAGCTAAATGGTATTCACCATAGCTCAGGAAGAGTATTGGAAAAAAGAGATTCTCTTGATATCATTGAAGGACCACATCTAGAAGAATAAGATTCAAATGAGAATATCAAAGGATCATGGGCTACATTTGATGAAGAGTAGACAATGAAATCAGAGATTGAGAAAGCTCCCTCATGGTTACCATCAAATCCTCCATGTGTTCGAGAGAACAAACAACAAAAAGAGGAAGATTTGAAGGTCATGGAAGAAGAAGACACCAGAGATGATCCAAACTAGCAAGTTGACTAGGGGCATCACAACTATATTTAAATATGGTTCCAGACAGTCACTAAGTTGCAGCAATACTCTCTTCTTCAACTATGCTAGATATCAGCAAAGTCAAATCATTTGATCTCTCAAATTAAGGTACATGTCAAAGCATACATTTCAAGCCTATACATCAGTTTATTTGTCATCTTGATGTGTACATGGCTCCATTGGAAGTATTCTTATACTTGAAAGTGATTTTGTTTTTCAAGTAAAGTAGGGTAAAAATAAATAAAAATAAAAATCTCAACTGAAAACCTCCTTTGAGGCACCTAAGATTGACTCATTGATTGAAAACATCCATGAGGTGTTCGATGGGTTGGAAAAAAAAGAAAAAGAAAAAATATATATATTAGGTGAAAACCTCCTTTGAGGCGCCTAGGTAGACCTACTAGTTGAAAACCTCATTGAGGTGGCTAGTACACTTAGAAGAAGAAAAAATAAAAAATAAAATATTTGCTCCATGTATCTCTCTAATGAATGTGGGTGCTCTCCAACATCTGCAAGCAACAAAAACAAGTTGGCACCAAAGAAAAGAAAAAAATTGGTCAAAATTCTAGTCAAGGGAAGTCAAACTTAGACCTTCTCTTCCTTTTCTCAAATGCTCCAATAGGACCAAGGCCATGCCAATCCATCACCCTCATCTATTTCCACTATCCACTCATCATTCCCAAGCTTCCACCACTCAGTTTCCATGTTGTCCTGAAATACTATAGGAAGGCTCTGTTTTACTACAGGAAATAGAAATACATAGAGTAGAAATTTATTTTTGTCATATCTTAAAAACCATGCATCCATTTTCCAAGATGTTTCAAGGAGAGATGCTATTGATGATGGTAACATGCTCAAGCAATTTCAACAAATTCAAGTGCATAGTTTTTGAGAAATTGGCCTCCATCACCTACAACCATTTTTTAATTTTCTTTTATTCGTGCATCCATTTAAAATATGTTTCATGCGGAGATGCATATGGATGATAGTAACATAAGCAGAAAATTTCAAGTCAATCCATTCTATTGGTTGGGAGATATGGACAAAACAAGTCTGCTACAAGAGGTTGTCCTAAATTACTACAAGAAGATCCTGTAGTACTACAGGATGGTTGAGAAGAAGCTACAAGAGGAAATATGGTTGGAGAAATGGGTCAAAAGATCATGTATTATTTAGGGAAGGTTGATATAGGCCTCCCAACACCACTTTCATCACTCATCCACTCCATCTAACTAAAATAAATCTTCAAATTCCACTCTGCCTTACATAAAAGAATAAAAAAAAGGAGGAGAAAAGAACATCAAAGGGGCATGCCACCAGTAGCCTACCTCACCTACTACTACATGGCAACACCTTCCATTCATTCCAATACCTATTCATCCTCCAAGTAGATAAATGACACAAAAAATAAAATAAAAATGCAGCTACAGGACATCCTGTAGTAGTACTACATGAAACCCTGTGGCAACCTATTCTGAAGAAATAACAACTCCAGGCCTAACCTTTAGCACCTTGAAAAAGGAGAAGCATAACTACAGGCACAATGAAACTCATCTAGAGCTCATCAACAATAGAATAAACCAACACCTGCACATCATCAAGAAGACAGCCCATCAACAAAATAAGATCAACAAAAAAATAAAAAGGCAGTCAAGAAGATGTACCTGGGTCATGAGCAGCACAGCAACACGACTCTCCAGCATGCATCAACAAGGCAAAGGACTAACATGCATGTCACCTCATCAGTACTCCCTCATAAGTATGAATATGATTAAACTGTAGGAATATGTAGAAAGTTGATTTTATAAGCGAAGGTGGCCAGTTAACTTGGCCACCCTCAGTCTGATAACGAAAAGTAAATTCTTAGTCAACTGAACACGTGGCAAGGTCACATCAATGGGAATAAATCAGAAAGGTGATCAAGTTACAGTGAACAGAAGTGGGTGATGATTACGAGGAAGGGTGGCATCTTAACTAGTAGTGGGACCAATGGTCCAAAAGGAGAAATATGTACTCGGCCAGCCAACACATCACTCAACGAAATCATCCATAAATAGAAATATTACCTAACTTTCATGCAAAGTATTGTTCATTTCGAGAATTTGAGAGTGGAAATTACCTCGAGGAGCCATCAAAATGAAAACTTAGTCTCAGCCTACCTACAATGAGCACCTACAGGAAACATAGAGAAACTATAGGAAATAGTGAGCACCTACAGGAAAGCTACAGGAAACGGGGAGAATTGTCACAGATGTTGTAAGTGGGTGCCTAGGGCTAGCAATTTATTAATTCTCATCAGCAAAGCATTATAGAGAAAGGTAGGTGCCACATCCTCTGCGTTTTCATTTGTAAAGAGGAAAAGGAAAGAAATTGTCATTTCTTTCAAGTATTTATAGTGTGCATAGAGATAGACAAGATTATGTGGGAGATTATGTAGAGTAAACTCTAGACCTTCATCACTTAGAGAAGCTCTTAAGCTCTAGCCACCCAAACCTCATACAAACAAATTGATAGAGAGAAAATATGATAGGGGGTTTCAACAAAAGGGAGCCCACTAGAACAACCAAAATACACCAACACCCTCCTGTGGTAGAAATATTTACAAGGCATCAATGGTTGGGATTCTTCTAGCTACTTAGGGGATATGATGATAATGTAGCTAGGAAATTTGGAATGTCACTCATACCTCTAGCTAGAGCCAATGCCACTGTTGTAGTGATGGTTCTGTTAGTAACAATTACCCCTGAGAGCATTAAGAGGATCACTACACTTCCTCTAGGGTTGCAATGGAGGAAAGAGGACAAAACTAGCATAACTCTTTCCAAGAAGAGCTTTTTCTTGGAAGGAGAAGAACCAATTGAAGACAAAAATGGGGTTAGAAGGGAAAGAATTCCATATCCTTGGAATGAAGTAAGCTATCACATCATCAAGTATATTTCTTTTGAGCGTAGACTCAATATAGTCTATGGGTACGAGTTTAGACTCCTCCATGAGTTGAGATTTGGAGAAGAGATACCTCCTCACAGAAGACTTAGTGCACCTTACTTTTTGTTACTATCAATGATAGACATGAGCATCAAAGTAAAATAAGGGAAGTATCAGCAGCTGGCACATCATGGATTTATCAAACTCATACTAGAAGATGTCCTAAACAACCTGAGAATCCCTATTATGTGGTCAACATTTTCAGACATGAATGAAGAAGATTAAATTCAATCCATTGAGTATGACAGAGACCCTACTTCTAGTGATAAAGAAGAGGGAGAAGAGCTTGAAGAAGAGGAACGTGAAGAAGAGGAAGAAGAGCCTGAAGAAGAGGAGGTAGAACTAGATGACACAAAGGATGAAAAATACAGCAGGGAATAATAACAAAAGGATGATCCAAGTCCTGAAGTACAAAGAAAGGAAAGAGAGGAATCTCCAAGGGTGTCTTCGAAGCCCACAAAGAAGGAGGCAACTGCTTCCTTAACTGCTCTAAGTACACCTATCAAATCAAAAGGAAAGAGGAAGAGGTAGACTCCCCTATACTTCAGAATAAGGAAGAGCACTAGGATAAAACAAGGGAGACCTAAAACCCCTACCAAGATTCCCATTATCATAGATGACTCACTACAATAACAAGAGAAGTTAGTCCCTCTCGAAAAGAGAGGTGAAGAAGGAAAATCACAACAAGCTTCCCCAAGGTCACCAATCACCTATTTTAGGAGGCCTGTCAGCAGGTTAACCTCAGCAAAATAAGTTAAATAACCTTTTACCCCTTTTCAAAAAGGGAAAGGTCTCCTACAGGAAACACAAACAAGCCTATAAGAAGAAAAAACAGTCCTACAAGAAGCCATGTCAAAACTATAGGAAACACAAACAAGCCTATAAGAAGAAAAAACAGTCCTACAGGAAGCCATGTCAAAACTATAGGAAACATAGAAATAAGATAAGGAGGTACTGCAAGGGAAAAGGGAAGGAAAAGAAGTAACAAATACTCAAGAAATAGTAAAGGGAGAGTCCAAGGAGCTAAAGGAACCTAGCCCACAGAAAAACCTCAACGCCTATTACAAATTCATTGAGGGGGGCAGAGTGATACCACAAAAATTTTCCATCCCTCTATTCTTTGAACTTGAAAAGGAGAGAGCAAGGAAACATCTGGATGCAAATTGCTAAATCAGAAAGGGTAGAGGATGTAGGCCATATGGAAGAAAAGTTGATAGAAATGGGTAGAGAGTTGAGTAGAATAAGGGACAAGGAAAGAGTGACGAAATCTCAACTAGACGTTGAGAACACATGGCTAAGGAGGCAACTACAGGAGAAGGAGAGTCAATTGGAAACTATGACAAGTCTCTCCATGGAGGAACTCCAATGCAGGATGCCAAAAAATCATATGCCTTATACCTCAAAGAACGATGGTAGCAGTTTCAGATAAAAACCCTTCCACAAAGAGGAACTACGCCTTTCCAATACTATAGGCAGTTCATTGACTTTTGTGACCAAAGCACTCTCGAGTATAGGGCCAATATATCTAAATTCTACCTACATAACTTGGCCCTAACAGATTTGAATGTGTGGGACCCCAACCCAAAGCTAGTGGACTTACAACTTGATGAGCACCAGTATTGCAACAAGAATGCTGCAACTCTTGGGGCTACCAACTTTACTTTATCAACCTGGGGTTCGTACAAACTTGGAGGTGACAATGGCGTATACCAAGTAGATGTGATGGGTCCACTCTTTGTCACTGCTGAGTTGCCGATAGACCAATATTGTTTCTCAAACTAGCCTTCTATTGATTCAGAAGTATTTTGATTACCAATGAAGAACAAGGAATTTTGCACTAATTGGGAGAATTGAAATATTGTCTACTATAGTAAGGAAACACTGAAACAAATTCTTTAAACACACCACTCATCTAACTAAATGCTAAGATATATTGCTTCAGAAGAATTCTAAGCTAACATGTGTGTAATCCTAATTGTCCTAGGCATGCAATCTGAAATAACCAAACATTCTATTGTTGTGCATATGAATGAACACAATAACTTTTTTCCTTTTTATCCTTTTTTTGTGAAAATCTGAATGCTAAATCTTCTTGGTGATGTAGCAGGTGGGTTAGAGATGGTGATGGAAGGTCATATGGCTTGGGAGGCAAGTAGGGCTCTTCTCCTATCTTCCTCGATGTTTTTTCCACAAATCAACCTCAAAACAGGCCACTACAGGTTGTCCCACAGGATGTCCTAATGCTTCCTACATGATGTCCTAATGCTCCTACATGATCCCCTGTATTCCTACAGGATCTAGCCGAGAGCAATAGGGGTGACTTGGAAGGTGGTATAGGGCTTAGGGAAGGTGAATGATGGAACAAACAAGGCAAGGGGGTGGGTATGACTTCCTTAGAGTTCAAGCCAAAGTTTGTAAGATGGTCGGATTTTCTCAACAAAACTGGAAAGTTATTCTTATGGAATGATGAATTGGTTGAGGGACTTGATGGATTTTGGTGATCATGGATGGATGAGGTTAGGGTGAGGTTGTTGGCATGAGATCTTCCTGCACTATTGAAACTCCTGCAATACATACATTAGCGGCATTTATCCATGAATCATATCAAATAAGGAATATTTCTAATCAGCTTAAGAAAACATAATTTTAGTATTTAGTTGCCTAATTCATGCATGGAAATACTTTCAGAATATTGTGAAACACCATGAGACCTAATACAAAGATGAAGATATCAGAAATGAAAATTGAAACCTATTCTTGAAAACTGAAAAGATACTAGCCTAAGTAGTAGAAAACCCTAAATTCCATAAGAAATCAGAATTCTGTCTTTTTGGGTTTGAATAGGAGTTTTTCCTAAAACCATGGTACTTGTGTTGAAAATAGCAACAAGAAATGCTAAAAATAGAATTGCTAAAAATAGCACTGTTATAAATAGCAGTTTAGCCAGTGTTGATCTTAGCAACAATGGATGGATAAATGGAAATGCTAAAAATAACATTCTATAAATAGCATTTCGGGATACCTTCCTATTTTATTCAGTCCCTAAACTAAAATAGCGAAGAAAAATTCGAATTTGATCTTAGCAGTTGTTTGTAAAATAATTAATTAATTCATCTTGAGTTAATTCGTTAAGGAAAATCAAACATGAAGTCTATGTGGGGACATGCAACAGTTTCTCCATTAATTGAGGAATTTATCCATCAATTAAAGAGATAAGGATGAGTTGTAATATTGAGTTGTAATTAGATGGCTCAGTTAACTGAGTCAAGTCCAGTTATATTAATTCAAACAGTTTGTTGAATTAATGTAAGTTTAGTTAGTTAATTCTTGCATGCATGTAACTAATGCACTTTAGATAACTGAGTATTCTTTCATAAATAACTCATGCATGTCAGTTTAGACAGAAACCCAGTTAAGATCAGATGGAGGGCAATGTACTATTAGTTGCTAGAATATTCCATTGTGAATATTCCTTGCATGCAAAAGGAATTCTTTCCTTGAGGATTGTGCAGTTACTTCTTCAGGTTTAATGAGTGTGATGAGGCCAATTCACACACGTGGCTTCACTGGACCCTAAGAAAAACTGCACAAGGAAATAGGAGGCTTGGACAGCTTGAGGAGGACATATACTATGTCTATTCAATCTGTGAGCTATATTGTTTGATTGCAGAGACAGCAGGATAGCTTGAGAGCTTATTCTTTTTGTAACTTGAACAAGATTTCCACTTGTATGATAATATAGAGATTGGGTTTTAGGTTGAGGCTTTCCCTAGGTTAATTCTTCTGTGTTATGTGTGATTGATTTCTCATTCTCAGTTATATGTGTTCTCTTGATATTGCTCAATTTGATTAAGCTTCTGCAAAGTTTTGTAGAAGTAGATCTTGTATTGTGTTTTAGTATATTGCATAATCTGTTGATCTATAGTGGGAAGTTGTACATGGTATTAGAGAAAAGGTTATCAAGGTGAAGAACAGTATACAAGAAGGAGAAGTTCAAAGTTTGTGGTTCCTGAATATAGAAATCGTGTTCTTATCACATCTCAATTTCACCGATGGCGTTTAGTGGTTTAAGACTCAAGTATGCCCTTGATGGCAACTTGAATTATATAGCTTGGAAGGATCACATGGAGGTAGTATTAGAGGATAACGGTCTAAAAGACTTCATTGATCAAGAAGTCCCCAAGTCGACTGATGCAACTCAATTGGCAGAATGGAAGAAATGTGTGGCTAGAGCAAGGAGAATCCTCCTGGAGGGAGTTCGAGACCACATTGTCTCGAGCCTCCATGGGAAGGAGACACCATTTTCGATGTGGAAAACATTGAAAGATCTATATCAGAACATCAGTGATCAGAGGAAGTTGGCGTTGAAAGACAAGCTTCGTAAGATCAAGTATGAAAAGGGCGACACGATCTCTACATATCTGAACAAGCTCACCACCTGCAGGGATGAGCTTGGAAGTGTAGGGATCATGACCGCTGATAATGACATGGTGAGTCTTGCACTCCTTGGTCTTCCTAAGAGTTGGTATAGCTACCAAGACTCGGTTAATGGAAGAGAAAAACTGCCAGATTGGGAATGACTTTGGTTGGATCTAATGCAGGAGGAAATCAGAAGAAGCACCAAAGATGGATCCTCATCAAAGCAAGATGATGAGGAAAATATAGCCTTAGTGAGTAATGCGAGGAAAGGGAAAGGGAAGGTGTCCCATTCCAAATTCGGTTCTTCCCATGGTGGGAAGAAGATTGACAAATTGAAAGTGCAATGCTTTCATTGTCATGAAGTGGGCCATTATGCTACGAATTGTCCACAGAAGAAATCCAAGAAGAGTTCCTCAAAGGGATCTAATGGTGAGGCACTAGCCTCACAGTTTGAGTTGGATTTCTCACTTATCACATGCATTGTTTCATCCATGGTGGGATGTGTGTGGTACCTGGACAGTGGAGTTTCATTCCACATGTCAGGTGACAAGAATCTTTTCAGTACATTGGATGACAAGGATCGCCAGATGCGGATCAAGATGGGCGATGATGGAAAGTACCGTGTTTCAGGTGAAGGTACGGTTGTGTTTCAAAGGGAGCATGGAGCTCCCCTCACCCTGACTGATGTAAAGTATGTACCAGGTCTGAAGAATAATCTTGTGCCTGTCTCTATGCTAGAAGATAAAGGCTATGATGTATTTTTTAGTAAAGGAAAGGTATTCCTTAGGCATATCAATACTGGACAGACAAAGAGAATAGGGATTCGAGTCAAGAATCCCTACAAGCTGGAGGTAGACAACTATGCTACTTTGAGTTCCAAAGTTGAGATGGTGTGGAGCAAAGATATTGGCGAGCTATGGCATAGAAGACTAGGCCACTTGCACCATGGAGCCCTGAAGATCATGCACAGATTTCTACCAGATTACCCAAGGGAAAACTTGAGCAGACGACTACATGAAAAGGTTGTACCTTGGGTAAGTATGTGAAATCTTCCTCTCTGGATTGAGACAATAGAGCTGGAGCAATCTTGGAGCGAGTTCACTCAGATGTTTGTGGACCTTTCTCTACAGCCTCCACCACTAAACAAAGGTACTATGTTATTTTTATTGATGATTTTTCTCGTAGATGTTGGATCTACTTTATGCAAAAGAAGGATCAGACCTTCTTGAGGTTTTGTGAGTTTAAAGCCTTGGCAAAGAAATAATCTTGAAAGAAAATAAAAGCCTTGCGTAGCAACAATGGTGGAGAGTATGTCTCCCAATAGGTTAAAGACTGTTGTGCTGCAGAAGATATTAAACGGGAATTGACGGCACCCCATAACCCACAGGAGAATGGGGTGGCCAAAAGGAAAAATAGATCGATTGTGGGAGCATCTTGAGCAATGTTGCATGACCAAAGCCTACCACTGTATTTGTGGGCTGAGGCATGCAATACAACAGTATACTTGCAGAACAGAAGCCCGCACTGTATACTGGGTATGAAGACACCTATGGAGGCCTATTCCGGGAAGTGACCTGATGTAAGTCACTTTTGAATCTTTGGATCATCAGTTTACTGTCATGTGACAAAAGATGCTAGGAAGAAGCTAGAGCCAATAGCTGAGTTGGGAATACTTGTGGGGTACATGAATATACCCCACAACTATCAGGTGTACCTGCCTTCCACTCAGAGGACAGTGGTACGCAGGGATCTGAAATTTGACGATAAAAAATCCATGTACTTATCACTTGAGAGGGAGCACGAGTTAAATGCAGATGAGGAACTTTCAGTTCCTAAGGAGGAGGAGCCTCAGATTGATGCGGATTAGCCGCATGCAGAGGATCTGGGAGTGGAGACATCCAATAATGATGATACTTCCAGGGATGGGTGGAAACGCTCAAGGGAAGCTGAAAAGTTGAGGTTGGATGCACGAGAGAATGTGGGACAACCATCTTCTCAACACAAACAGAAGAGGTCACCTGAGCGGTACACTGGGTACATCGCCCTGGTTGGGGAGTGTGTAGATACCGAACCTTCTTCATTCAAGGAGGTAGTGCAGCAACTAGTCTGGGTTGATGCAATGGTAGAGGAGTACGACTCTATCATTCGGAACAGTATGTGGGATGTTGTCCCAAGGCCTCAGGGAAAGTCAGGGGTGAGTTCCAGATGGCTTTACAAGGTAAAGTAGGCAGCTAATGACAGTGTTGAGAAACATAAGGCAAGGTTTGTTTCTCGGGGTTTCTCACAGGTCGAGGGGATCAACTACAATGAGACTTTTGCTCTCGTAGCAAGGTACTCATCGATTAGATTGATGTTGGCACTATCAACTCAGATGGGGTGGAAGATCCACTAGATGGATGTAAAGATAGCATTCCTCAATGGGAAGATTGAGGAGGAGATGTACATTGAGCAGCCAAAAGGTTTTGAAACCTTCGATCGTGAGTCGCATGTGTGCAGACTCAAGAGGGCTCTGTATGGGCTGAAGAAAGCACCCCATGCTTGGTACACCAGGATCGACAGCTATTTCACCGGTTTGGGCTTCACCAAGAGTGAAATAGATGCAAACCTTTACCACATCATGGTATAAGGTAAACCATTGATCATTGTTCTTTATGTCGATGATCTGATTTTGACAGGCGATGATCAGATGATACAGTCTTGCAAGGAGGACCTTGAAAGAGAGTTCGAGATGAAGGACATGGGCCTTATGCACTACTTTCTAGTCATGGAGGTGTGGCAGAAAGATGGGGAAGTATTTGTGTCTCAAGGCAAGTCTGCCAATGAGATACTCAAGCGCTTTCACATGGAGAAGTGCAAGCCCATGCAAACTCCTCTAGCTGGGAACTGGAGGAAGGAGGAGGCTACTTCTGGTGAGGTAGTAGCTACTACTGTTTATCGATAGCTGGTGGGTTCACTTATGTATATGGTGAGCACATGACCGAACTTATGCTTTGTAGTGAATCAACTAAGTCCACAGGGGCTTCACTAGGGGAGCAATACCATACCACGTGGATTCATATTAGGGGATATATAATGAGGAAAAAAAGACACAATATATTGAGCATATATTAGGGGGTAAAGGGTTTTTATATTGGCAAGTATAAAAAATGGAGCTCAAATTTAATGAAAATATATAAAGGGATATAAAAAATGTTAATGAAAAAATGGATACCTACAATATCTAATGAAAGTAGGGGTTTTTTAAATTGGGAAGGTATATTGGATTTATATTAGTACGGGGTTAAATAATGTGAATTTTAGAGGTATTTTCCAATATGTAGTCAAATTAGGGGTATTGTTTAGTATGCCATGAACGCACGTGATATATTAGAGGTTCTTTGAGTGAAGCCCCCGTGGCTGAGTCAAGCTATGGTTCAGCCTACCAAGTTGTTTTGGAAGGCAGTGAAGCATGTGATGAGATACCTCAGAGGAACATCTCAGTTCGGATTGTGGTACAGATGGACAAAAGGAGTGAAGCTTCAGGGCTTCACAGATGCAGATTGGGCAGGGAGTCCATCAAACTGGAAGAGCACTTCTGGAGGAATCTTCAACCTTGGTTCAGCTGCAGTTCCCTGGTACAGCAAGAAACACAGATCAATTGCACTTAGCTCAACAGAGGCTGAATACATGGCTGCTAGTCAGGCTACATGTGAGGCCATTTGGATGCGGAAGATTCTAGTGGGATTGTTTGGTCAGGTGATGGATTCTATAGTGATCTACTGTGATAAACAGAGTTGTATCAAACTCTCTGAGAATCCAGTTTTTCATGACAGGTCCAAGCACATTGATACCTGGTATCACCATCTTCGACATTGTGTGGTCAAGAAGATCATGTTGTTGTATGTTTCGACCGAGAAACATGATGCAGATACTTTGACTAAGGCATTGACAAAATGCAATTTTGAGTTCCACAGAGACAGGATTGGGGTTACTAATAATCCCTTTCTTGTTGAGAGGGAGTGTTGAAAATAGCAACAAGAAATGCTAAAAATATAATTGCTAAAAATAGCACTGCTATAAATAGCAATTCAGCCAGTGTTGATCTTAGCAACAATGGATGGAAAAATGGAAGTGCCAAAAATAGCATTTCGGGATACCTTCCTATTTTAGTCAGTCCCTAAACTAAAATAGTGAAGTAAAATTCGAATTTGATCTTAGCGACTGTTTGTAAAAGAATTAATTAATTCATCTTGAGTTAATTAGTTAAGGAAAATCAAGCATGAAGTCTATGTGAGGACATGCAACAGTTTCTCCATTAATTGAGGAATTTATCTATCAGTTCAAGAGATAAGGATGAGTTGTAATTAGTTGGCTCAGTTAACTGAGTCAAGTCCAGTTAGATTAATTCAAACAATTTGTTGAATTAATGTAAGTTCAGTTAGTTAATGCTTGCATGCATGTAACTACTGCACTTCAGATAACTGAGTATTCTCTCATAAATAACTCATGCATGTTAGTTCAGGGAGAGACCCAGTTGATATCAGATGGAGGGGCAGTGTACTATCTGTTGCTATAATATTCCATTGTGAATATTCCGTGCATGCAAAAGGAATTCTTTCCTTGAGGATTGTGCAGTTACTCCTTTAGGTTTAGTGAGTGTGATGAGGCCAATTCACACATGTGGCTTCACTGGACCCCAAGAAAAATTGTGCAAGGAAATAGGAGGCTTGGAGGGCTTAAGGAGGACATATACTATTTCTATTCAGTTTGTGAGTTGTATTGTTTGATTTCAAAGAGAGCAGGATAGCTTGAGAGCTGATTCTTTTTGTAACTTGAACAAGATTTCCACTTGTATGATAATACAGAGATTGGGGTTTTAGGCTGAGGCTTTCCCTGGGTTATTTCTTCTGTGTTATGTGTGATTGATTTCTCATTCTCAGTTATATGTGATCTCTTGATCTTGCTCAATTCGATTAAGCTTTCGCAAAGTGTTGTAGAAGTAGATCTTGTATTGTGTTTTAGTATATTGCATAATATGTTGATCTACAGTGGGAATTTCTACAACATGAAGGGAGGAGTGAGGCCAAGCCCACCTAATATCAGCCTTTTTGGTCTTCCTTTATCTCTCTGAAAGTACTACTAAAGCAATGCACAAATGGAAGCAAACTAATCAAATTCACCACTACTTGCAATGAAACAATGCTAAAATCAATTCAACGCTTAATCTATGAAATAACCTAAACATACAAGTACAAGAAGAGGAGACTTTGTTGCTAGGGTTGGGCCCTAACCCAAGAGCTTCATCCCTCTGAGTCAACATAGTGTTGGATCAAGGAAATGCTCATTCTCATTATCATATCAGAAGAATTACATAACAATGTTTTTCCACAAAGCTTGAACTCGAAAATGGTTAGTTCTCTTACATAAAAAATTCAAATCCTAATGAGGCTCTAGGTCTCCTTATTTATACAATTGAAGTCTCCAACAACTTCCTTAAATCTAGGGAGGCTTGGCTCCCAAACTCAAATGAATTGGCTCTTAACTGTCACTGGCTCGACTACCCATGATCTCTGTGACTCGGCTGCTTGAAACTCCGAGCTAGTGTGATTTGATTGAGGAATATTCGAATGAGTGAGGATTTAATGAGGAGGATCTATCTCCACTAATCTCTCCGCCTTGTCTCATTTGAGTTTCTGGCCTTAATTTGTTGGGTTATGTTATATTCTTTCCACGATTAGCCCATGTAGTTAATGGGGGGGTTAGAGGGGGAGCGGAGCCCCCCCTTCGTTGCATCGATTGCGTAGTGGGGGGATCACAAGGGTTTTGAGGGGTGGAGGTAAACCCCCTCTATGGGGTCCAGGGCAGAGCCCCAGAAAATTTTGTTTTTGGACCCTATATTAGGTTGGTCAAACCTACCTATGGTTTTGTGCATGATTTTTGCACATGGTTTTGGACATGATGGTTTTCGGTCCATGGTATTGGATACTTCGAAATGTATAAATATGTATTATAACATCGAAAGGAACATAATGAAAAATCAAGCTGGTAGTCTCGGTTTTGGGATCCAAGGGAAATCTCAGTGTATATGTGTTTTATGTGTTATGCTCTCGCATTGTTTATTTTATGTGTTTTAGAATTCATATGCAAGTAACTTCTATATGGGGTTAAAACCTACATTTGGTATCATAGTTGTTTTAGCTTCAAGGGGATGCCTTTGTTGCTGAGGGGTTTCACTCAGGCCTGTGGTAGACCCTATTCAGTGGAAGATCTGTGGGATCAATTCTGGTGGTGAAAAGAGATGGTGATCAGTGGAAAGATAAAGATCGAGAAATTTAATGGTTAGAGTTTTGAGTTATGGAAACTCAAGATGGAGGATTTGTTGGTGGATAAAGATCAGTGGGCCATGGTAGATCCAGGTACTAAACCAACGGGAGTGTCTGATGAAGAATGGAAGAAGTTGGATCGAAAGGCCAAGAGAACAATACGATTGTGTGTCTTAGATTTAGTATTTTTGAATGTATCAGGGGAAGCTACGGCGAAGGCTTTGTGGGACAAGTTAGGGAATTTCTACCAATCTAAGTATCTAGTGAATAAATTGTTCCTACAGAAAAAGTTGTATAACCTAAGGATGAAAGATGGAGACTCGGTGACAGAACATTTGAATGCATTTAATATTATGGTAAGTCAATTAGTATCTGTTGATATTAAAATTTCAGATGAAGATAAGTGCGTCAGTTTGTTGTGTTATCTACCAGATTCATGGGATAGTTTGGTTATTGCAATAGGTAGAAATGCAATTGCCTTGCAGTTTGATGAAATAGTCTCATCCTTGCTGATGGAGGAGATGAGACAAAAGAATATGGAGAGCTAGAATGGTGATGCCTTGTCTGTATGAGGACGGTCCCAGAACAGAAACAAAAATAAGTCATCGAGTGGAAGACCTAAATCTAGAGGGAGATCTAAATCTCCAAGAAAACCTATAAAGGTGGTGTGTTGGAAATGTGGAAGGAAGGGCACTACAAAAGGGATTGTAAATCTAAAGCTCCTGACAAAGGCAAGGGATCTGATGATGCTCCTTTTGTAGAGGTGAAAACCACCTCAGATGAAGGTGGGGATGTGTACTTGGCTTCTTTAAGTACACATGTAGATCATGAGGCATGGTTGATTGACTCAGGTGCATCCTTTCTGTTAACACCCAGGTTGTTCCCTATGACTCCCAAGGGAATACAGCCGGGGTAACCACTAACCAATCTTTGGACTACAGCTTCTAGCCCAGCTGTAATCAGAGAGGGCTCTCTCTGTAAGGTTTGTCACTGTTTTAATGGAATTTTAGGCTAGTTATGAAGTGAATGTTTGATTGTTTTTTATGTTTGGTTGGGAGGATGCTTCTGATAGTTTTAGAGTGTGTCTGCAGATAAAACTAATCCATTGGGCAATGGGGTCTGTGGCTGTTGTTTCCTTGAGATCTTGGCTTAAGTGCAGCTGGAATTGCAGGGCCTGTATGTATTTCATAAAACAAACTGTAAATTGTGAGAGTGAAATGGGAAACAACTAGCAAAGAGCATTTAAGAATTCTTCACTAAGCTGGGTATTAGGAAAGATGTCTATTACTTAGGAGCAATTACTTGAATTTCTGAAATAATAGATTACTGTGATGATATAGTGTGAAAGGTAGCATTTAAGAATTACTCTTTCGATACCATAACTGTAAAAAACATATGAAATAGCTTGGATTGAGCTCAGGGTAATCAATGATCAAGTCCTGAAATATTCATTTTCCTTGCTATTTAGATATTGGGTACATGGAAAACATGAAAGATATATGAAAATATAGCAAACATATATATAACAGAGAGTAACAAGAAAACTTATTGAGTCATGGAATACATAGGAATCCTGCAACTTTCAGCCATACACCAGCAAGACATCAGAGACACAATGCTTTGGGAAATCCCATCGTCCTTTCTATTAGTTGTCTGAAAACTTACAATAGAAGAGTAACAGAGTAGATATCAAGAGATTTCTTACATCCGGAGTCCAACCCCTGCTAACAAATGCGAGGGGGAATATATAGAAGTTTTTTACAAAATATCTCAGGCATTGAGTCATTTGAGAGGGAAAATATCTTCTTTCACTCGTACAGGGCTTGTAGATGAGAAGTTATTACAATATTAAATGAGTTATAAAGGCTCTTAACTCTTGTCAGAGTAATTTTGACCTTTGGGGCACACGGAGTTGGTTGAGCGGCTTTAACATAACTGCTGAAATGATGTGTTTGTGCAGCTATAACTTCTAGTGACTTCTCGGCCCTGCCACCTGTGCTTGCTGATGTTGTTGTCGCGGCCGTGTACCTGTGCTGAGTTGGCTCAGCGTCTTCATACCTGCTGATGTGCCTTTGTCTTGCTGTGTATGAGATGCAAACTGTTTACTGAAGAGAAAATCGTGATTACTGACTTTGGTTCAACAGTAATCTTATCAATTCCTGCCATGTATCTGATGGAGGCAACTGATGCTTCAAAATTGACCCCATGGTCTCATCAACTTCTGTATACTTATAAAAGTGAGGGGGCTCATCAAATAAATGTGCAACTTCATTTCTAATAAAGAATAAATTATCTACTCTATCAAAAAGAACCTGCCCTGTTACTGGGCCAGCTTTTGAAGATGTACCAGGTGCATCAGCAATCTGTGTTGCTGCAAAATTGCTTACTCTCTTGACATATTTCTCATGGGAGAGTAATTTTCCTGAAGGATCTAATAGGCTGGGGAGCCCCTTTTCCTGCAGAGCCATAAACCTGTTGTGAAATTTGTTGATATCAGCTTGCGTGTCCTGGATTCTTCTGTCTAGGGTCTGAATCAGGCTTCTCATGGTCAGGACTCTTTTGATTAAGGAGATAGTCTCAGTCCTGTTCCCAATCCCCATTCTTACCAGCTGGGAACTTGTTCTGTAGTTCAGCACTTCTATCATCTTGGGGGCAATCTCAGGCATATTGCCTAGAGATGCCCTTGCCCTCTGCATTTCTTTTCGTGCTCTGTCAATGAGTGCCACTTGTTCATATATGGCCTCAATATATTCCCACTGGTTTGTTATTGACTGGCCAATGGTGGTCTAGATGACCCTCTTGAGCTCTGCTGTGACTTTATCCAATGTGAGCTCTTTTTCCAGTTCTGCAATCCTCTTCTTCAGGGCCTTTACCTCTCTTTCCCTCTCAGCCACATTTTGCTTTGATTTATCATATTTCTCATTTATCTTTGCCAGATTGTCTTGGGCTTGGCTGAGCTCAGACATCTGGGACTCTAGTACCTGTATTTCTTTCCTCAGCTTTTGCATGTCCAGGCTTTCAGCCTGCTCAGTTGTTGGTGCTGAGGTGGTTGGTGCTGTGGTACCTGGAGCTTCTTGTTGCACTTGTTGGTTTGGAGGGACAATGTCTTGAGGGGTTTCCTCAAGGTTTATTGTTTTTGGAGGTGACTTGGAAGATTGCCCTGCCTCCTTCTGCTACAATGCTGCTTCTAATGTGGCTTCTGTTTCCTGCAGCTTTTCTTGTGTTTGGATCATCTCCTTGTATAATGTCATCAATAAGGAAGCTGCATCCTTTTCTTGCCTCTGCTGGGAAACCTCATCCGTTTGTGGGTGGAGAGTTGGGGGAATTTTCAATTTCTTCTTTATTGCTGCCATATCAGCATCCCTCAACTTGAGGACTTGTTGCACAGCCTTAACATCATTGGGGTCATGCCCAAACTCTATTATTATTTCCTCCAAGGCCTTGATCATGTTATCTTTAGCTTGAGAGGATGCCTTTTCCAATTCAAGTTGTGCTGCAGTGTTGTTTAGGCTATTTTGTAGCCTGTAGTTGACCAAGGTCTTATCTGCCAAGGTGGCATAGACCATCTCACCCGTCTGCTTGTGAAGCTCAATCTGATCCATTGGGTGGATGTCTTTTGACAGGACCTCCAGATTAGTCCTGATGTAGTCTGCAGCCATTTGTGGTTGCTGCATTGTTGGAGTGAAGTGGCTCATTGTCATCTTGCCCTCCTGCACATCAAATGCAGACATGAGCCTTTGTTGATTTGGAGGAGCCATGTTTAGCAGGTGATTGTAGAGCCGAAGTTTTATTGGCTCACACCTTCTTTTGGCATCCCTGAATTGCTGCTTTATGCTTGCACCTGTTCCCTACTGCTGCCCTGAGGAGCTCACTTCTCCCAATGCTGCCTTGTCTTGCTCCTGTTGCAAGGAGCTGGCAAAAGCCTCCATACTTGACATCTCCTCCTCTGAGAAGGGATTTAGCCTTTGCCTCTTCTCTAATGTTTCAGTGAGGGGAGTATCCCTCTCTCTTTTTCTGCTAATATCCTCCCTTTGAGGGGTTTGGAGGATGGAGGAATCAACTCTAGAATCCTGCCTTGGAGGCGCCATTGGTGTTGTCTTTTCTTGGGTGTCCATTTGGGCCTCTCCTGTCTGCTTTCCCTGACCCTGTTGATCTCCTTGCTGATCTTCCTGCTGGGGCTGCTGTTGTTGATCCTGTTGACCCTGTTGTTCTTCCATGACCCTTTCTTTGCCTCTGCTATGCCCTTGATCTGTTGTTTGCACTACCTCTTGCTGTGTTGCAGAAGATGAAGCAGCAGCTCCTGTTTGAGGCTTTGGCAGAGAAAGCACCTGAGAAGGACATTCTAAGTCAGCCATTTTTAACAAATGCCTTCTAGCTCTTTCATTTAGTTCTTCTTGGGTGACTGGCTCTTCTAGTGTGTTTCTTCTCCACTTTGGTTGGTTAGCATGTCTTTGGATGTGGAGCAAGCTTACATGCTCATAGCCAGAGAGTTTGCATTTCTGCCTTTTGGTGGATATGAAGTTATTAGGGTCATAAGGCTTCCACAGGAAGCTCTGTTTTAGGCCAAGGCCTTCTAACATCCTGTCTGCCTCTTTCCATCCTTCTCTTTTGTTTAGGACGAAGTGGCCAAGTTGGTTTCTAACTTTGAGCTGTGCCTTTTTACCTCTTCCCGCAAAGTGCACCTGATCAGCATTGCCAAATTGCCTGAAATATTCCAAGGCAAAGAGTCTCATAGGCACATACTTGGGCAATTTGTATGGGCACAACTCACACCCATATATTCTGATCAAAGTGTAGTGCTGGTAAAAATACCAATCCCCTATGCTGTAGGCACTGGATAGTTGCAGAACCCTTTGCATCTCATCAGAGAGTCTTGGGGGTGGTGAGGTTAGGAAGAGAGACATAGCTGGATGGATGAATAAGTCTATGAACTCAGAATATGTGTATGGAGAGTATGCAAGGATGTGGAAGACTGAGGTCCAGTATACCACTGATCTAGGGTTGCCTGCTGCATCAGTTCTCTTGATCTCAAAGGAAAACTTCTCATGTTGGTGGTATAGAATGAGATGATAGATGTATGAGGTGTATCTAAACACCTTCTCTCTGGACAAGTGCAGAAATTGCTCATGAATCTTGTCTGAGATATATGTGGCATAATCATAACAAATGGGGGCCTTGCCGGGGGAAAACATTGTCATCATCACTAAAACAGTTTCCTCAATAAACTCCATTGATTTATATCCCAACACTGAGCTTATCATGTATGCCAAGTCCAGACCTAGCTGATTTAGGTAGCCATCAAAAATGGGAGGGTGCAACACTGTGTCAGAGTTTTTGATAAACAGTTGATTCAGCTTTAGGATCTGTGCTTCTATCAGTATCTTGGCTCCTTGGTTGATTAGGTCCAGCAGGGACAAGGGGACCAACTTCTTTTGGGTTTTGAACTGGAGCATCTCCCTGATGGCCTCAGGGGTAATGTAAAACACTACTGCACCTTCAGGATTGAGCACAGCCCTCTGCATAGGGTCATAGCACACAACGCATAAGTGAATTAGGTCAGGGAACTGGTTGACCTGAGGCAACTTGAAGATTGGGAGGGAGGACTCCCAAATGCCTAAAATATCTGTTCCATCTCTATGTCTGGCTCTGAGCTCGCTTAGCAGATGAATGTGGAACTTGCACTTAGATGGGCAATCCTCTGAGATTTGATAATCTAAGTCTGCCAGGTCTTGCCACTCCAGCTCTCTTTGGGGAGCATTCAGGGGAGTAACATTGAGGGCTACTGATGCCGAAGGGGTGTCCATGTCTGTTTGAATGCTTTTGACAACTAATGAATGTGTTATCTGAGAAAATGGAATCCAGAGGAATACAGAGTAGCAGGATTGATTTAATAGCAGCCTAGAATACTGCTGGGCTCTCTGAGAAGGCTTCTTACAGAGTTTAGCAGAGTTCCTTTGATAATTTAGGAGCAGGCTATGGGTTCACGATTGCGCGAACAGAGAAGGGTTTTCACAAAAACTTTAGTGAGAAATGGCTCTGCCAGTGGAATTTGACCGTTAATTCTTCAGGGGGAGCAGGGTATGCTTGGTTTTGTGGTAAATTCTTAAGCTTCTGCCGTGTTCAGGTATACTTTACAATTTACTGTGAATAAACCAGGTTGAGAGGAGGTTTATGGGCAAATACCTATTTTAGCAAGTTTCTCGGGACGAACGGGCAGTTGGGTGTGCACTTTGAACTTCTGCAGATGGTCTGGAGTTAGCTGGCGAATTGTTCGTCGTAATATGCATGCAGAGAGAGAAGAGGTGCTTTTTACCAAAAGTGACAAAAACACGAAAAATCGTAAAAATATGGCTTTTTGGGCTCATTGGCGCATTTTTTGAGTGACGTCAGCATGACGTCAGCAAGTGGGTCCGGGTGGGATGACGTCACCAGGATGTCATCAGGTGACGTGGCGGCCTGAGACCGGTCCACGGGGGCGATGAGGTGGCGGACAGGTGGACGAATGGAGGACAGGGTATGCGGTCGTGGCGCTGACGCAGGCGGCAACGGGATGGTGACGCGGGCGG
>APFE031563634.1:335089-353297 GCA_000404065.3 Pinus taeda
GGGGCTCCGACGGAGTTTGGGAGCTACGCGTGTCCCCGCGTGACGTCATCGTCTGACAGATATCAGAAGGTATCTGTCAGACATCGGGGGCCTTCCGAAATCCACGAGGACCGTTGGATTGCAGGCGTGCGATCTGACGGCTGTCGGGCAGGGAATCTGCGCAGCGGATAAAGTCAACATATTTTAATGGTCGGATGTCGGGCCCTTCCGAAATTCCTGTTGGCCGTAGATCTAGCAAGGCCGTGATTGGACGGTTATCGGGTCAACAAGCTGCACGGAGGCTAATAGTCAACGGGCGGATTATAATATAATATGTTTCGGCAACTGTGCCCAGCGGGACCCTTCGGTTTAATAATGATTTGCAACGGTTTTCCAAAGTTTCTTTGTAAAAATCAAACACGCCCGACAACATTAGGAAAGGCAGAAATCAAAGGTTTTTTGTGAAATTTTCGCATAAGGCATACGAGGGTAAAACTTAGGATAAGCGGGTTTTGATGGATTTATATTAAGAAGGCGCATATTGGCTCCCGACCTTAGGATAAGGCGGGGAAGGTAGGTTTCATCATATTTTTTGCCCTTTAGTTGTATAAGGGAGCTCAGATGGGTTTCTCTAACAGTTTTTAGGCAAAAATGGAGAGTTGACTAGGTAGATGGGTTCAGATGGAGAGAAGGGGTTAGACTTGGGTTCTTGACCTTAACCAGATGTTAATTCAATGCCCTGGGAGTGAAAATTATGGCTATAATGCCAAGGATGGGATATTTATACATTGTTTGGGGTTTATACACCATGGTGTTATAATAATAGGGGAAGTGAAGTATAGGGAGCTAGATAATAGAGTTAGAGGTTAATGAGTGGGGGAAAATGTGAATGAGGATCAATACAACTAAGTTTTCTTGAAAACAACTTAGTGTAAAGAGTAGATCAAAATGAAAAGATTTTTTCACAAGAAATGTGGCTTTTAAAGGCCACAAGAACCACCATAAAGCCTTGAGTCTCTCTTATGTACACAGCTTTGTGAAGGGGTGTTAGTAATGAGTGATATACAAATAGAAAGGGAAGTTAGTCATGCTCCACTGTGTTGCTTTTCCTGTGCATGGATAGCAAATTTGATCTTGGAAGGGACACCATTTCTGCAACCCCATCTACCTGCCCAACTATTTTGCCTAGCATTTTTTATTACTTCTTGAAGGGTGCACTTGAACTTGCAAACCCTTTATGTGCCTTTTCTTTTCCATTGGCTTTTGCTTTCATTTCCTATCTAGCACTACCCTTATTTCTTCCAAGGCCCCAGATTAAACAGTTGGGAACCTTAGTTTCTTTGCCTAACTACTGATCTGCCAAGATTAAACAGTTTGGACAGATTTCTCTCTCTATTCTACAACATAAATTGAAAACATGGCATGATCCAGATTAGACTGTTGGGTCATCCATCAGAACTTTAATGAGTATGAAAGCATATACACACCTTGTCTTTTCTTGCAAATATGGAACCTTTGTAGCAGCAAAGTGGAGCATATTTTGCACTTGAATTTGCCAATCATGAAATATGGAACCTATTGGTATAGGTATCCAACACTTTCACTTCACTCCCCATAAAGAGTGGTTCTGCCAGTATGAGAAATATGATGGTGGTGATGTCTTCTTGGGGGCATGATGGGAAGGCTAGTATCGTTGGTCATGGAAAAGTAAAGTTTAAGTTTCAAGGTGGAAGGGTTAGAACACTTCCGGGTGTTCTGTACATTCCTGCATTGGCCAGAAATCAGATTTCTGTAAGCAAGCTAGATGATGCAGGTGTAAAAATAGTGTTCGAGAAGGATACCTACAAAATGGTTCGGGGAGCACTGGTATAGATGCAGGGAGTTCATATTGGAACTCTGTACAAGCTACAAGGTAGAACTATTATTGATGGGTGCAACGGTTCTGTGGTTCCTGAAAGTGGAGCAGAAAATCTAGTGGTCTCTGGAGAGAAGACCATGTTGTGGCATCAAAGGCTTGGACATATTGGAGAGAAGGGCCTTTGAATACTTCATGGTAAAGGTATGGTAGAAGGTATGATTAATAGCTCTTTGGATTTTGATTTCTGTGAAAATTGTGTATATGGGAAATAGAATCGGTGAGTTTCCCCTCTAGTGGTAAGAGGGTGAAACAGATATTAAAACTTGTGCACAGTGTTGTGTTTGGACATGTGAAGGTTCCATCACTGGGTAATTTTGTGTCCTATGCATCATTTATAGATGACTTATCAAGGAATACATGGATATATTTCCTTAAGAATAAATTTGAAGTCTTTGACAGGTTTAAAGAATTTAAGGCTCTTGTGGAAAATGAGACAGAGAAGAAGATAAACGTGTTGAGGATATATAACGGTGGAGATTTTTGCAATAAGGAATTTGAAGAATTCTGTAAGAAGTGTGGTATAGCACAGCAAAAGACTACTCCATACACACCTGAGCAAAATGGAGTTGCAGAAAGAATGAACAAGACGTTGATGGAAAGGGCAAGAAGCATGCTCAATGGTGCCAGGTTAGGACAGGAATTCTAGGTAGAGGTAGTGGAGACAGAAAGTTACCTTGTCAATAGATCACCTTCATTAGCGTTGGAGCATAATACTCCACAAGAGGTATGGACTGGTAAGAAACCCTCTCTTTCACATCTGAGGGTATTTGGATGTGATGCATATGTACATGTTCCAAAGGAGAAACGAACCAAGTTGGATAGTAAATCTGAAAAGTGCATCTTTATTGGGTATAGGATGGTTTTAAGGGCTATAAACTTTGGAACCTAGTAACAAGGAAGGTTGTGTACAGCCGAGATGTGGTGTTCAAAGAGGTGAAATATGATATTAAACATGAAGTCCAACCAAAGGAACCTGAGAAGATAGAGTTTGAGCTAAAGGAGGAAATTAGACTCTGTAGCAGAGGAGGAATCAGAAGATGAAGAGCCACAAACTCCGGTGTGAGAAGATTAGTTCGAGAAAGAAGGCAGCCAGAAAGGTATAGTCCATCTGCTTTCTATTCAAATTTTTCTTTATCTATTACTGACAATGATCCCAGAACTATGAAGGAAGCAGTAGATTTAGAGGATAGCCAACTTTGGAAAGAGGCCATGGTTGATGAAATGGCATCTTTGCACAAAAATGAGGCTTGGGATCTGGTGGAGTTGTCGGCTGGAAGGAAACCCATTGGCAAAAAATGGGTGTTCAAGAAGAAGATAAATGCAGAAGGAAAGGTGGAGAAATAAAAAGCTCGGTTGGTAGCAAAAGGTTATTCCCAGGTGCCGGGAATTGATTTTGGTTATATTTTTTCTCTTGTTTCCAAGGTAATTTCTATTAGATTACTTTTATCTGTTGATGATTCTTTTGATTTTCAGGTATAACAGATGGATGTGAAGATAACATTTCTTCACAGGGATCTGGAAGAGGAAATCTACATGAAGCAACCTAAAGGCTTTGCGGTGAAGGGTCAGAAAGAACTAGTATGCAAGTTAAAGAAGTCTTTGTATGGGTTAAAACAGTCACCAAGGATGTGGTATCAGAAATTTGATACATTTATACAGGGACTTGGCTTCACTAGAAGCAAATCAGATCACTGTATGTATTTTAAATTAACTGGTGATTGTGTTATTTATCTGGTCTTGTATGTGGATAATATGTTGCTGGTTGGAAATGACAAAGAAATTATCCAGGATTTAAAGACCCAATTGTCCTCCAAATTCGACATGAAAGATCTTGGTGCTGCAAACTATATTTTGGGCATGGAAATTAAAAGAGATTGGGCAAAGAGAAAGCTTTGGTTAAACCAGAGGAAGTATGTCGAGAAAATACTGCAAAGGTTTAATATGCAGGATATTAAACCAGTGAAGGTTCCTATTCCTGTAGGTGTGATGTTATCTGTTGAACAGTGTCCCAAGTCACAAGAAGAGGAAGAGAACATGTCCTATGTTCCATATGAAAGTGCAGTTAGTAGCCTAATGTATGCAATGGTCTGTACTAGACCCGAAATTGCACATGCAGTGGGAGTATTGGGCAGGTTTATGTCAAAACTAGGGAAGGAGCACTGGACAACAGTGAAGAGAGTTTTCAGGTATTTGCGTGGCACTAGTGATTATGGTTTGTGCTACCAAGGAAGACTAGGATTAGATAGAGTGTTGGATATTCATGGCTTTGTTGATGCAGACTGGGCTAGAGATCTAGATCAGAGAATATCTATAAGTGGGTATGTGTTTAACCTATTTGGAGGTGCAGTCAGTTGGATGAGTAAGTAACAAAGTGGCACTATCAACTACAGAGGCAGAATACATGGTAGCCACTCATGCAAGCAAGGAAGAAGTTTGGTTGCAGAGATTGTGTTCAAGTATGGGGTTAGTACAGGGAGCTATAAGGGATGCTGTGATAGCCAAAGTGCAATTTTCTTGGCAAAGAACCCTACATATCATTCAAAGACAAAGCACATTGATGTTCAATATCACTTTGTGAGGGATATGATAGAAGACAAAAAGGTGTTGCTCCTAAAAGTGGACACTTTGAAGAATATTTCTGATGCATTGACAAAATTTGTGAGCTTTGAGAAGTTCTCTTGGTGTAGAGAAACAATGGGCATTGTAGGGCTGGATAAATGACTAAGCTTTCTTTTAGCCCCCTGTGGAAAGAAAACAACAAGTGGGAGAATATTGGGTTGTGTTATATTATTTCCATGACTAGCCCACGTAGTTAATGAACTCTGCCCCCTTCATTGCGCCGATTGTGTAGCGGGGGGGTCATAGGGGGTTTGAGGGGTGCAGGTGGACACTATATTAGGTTGGGTGGACCTACTTATGGTTTTGTGCATGATTTTTACACATGGTTTTAGATGCGATGTTTTCTGGTCCATGGTTTTGGACGCGATGGTTTTGGGTCCATGGTATTGGATGCTTCAGCATGTATAAATATGTATTGTAACATTGAAAGGAACATAATGAAAAATCAAGTTAGTAGTCTCGGTTTTGGGATCCAAGGGAAAATCTCTGTGTATATGTGTTTTATGTGTTATGCTCCTGCATTGTTTATTTTATGTGTTTTAGAATTCGTATGCAAGTAACTTCTGTACGGAGTTAAAACCTACATAATTAGCCAAAATTGCCATGATTTTCTCTCAAAAACCTGCAATCAATGCACATTAGACCACTAGACATACATCTTACTTTTACTCATATCATTAAGAAAAATATAATTAAAACATGTAAGGAATAATTAAAACATGTAAGGAATTATAAGAAGAGTTGATTTTAATAAGCTTGGAGGTGTATTAAGGTCCATATAGTTACCCAATGATGAGGCTCATCATCACCCCCTACTGAAAGTGTTGCTCATCCTCTGAGCAACTTAATCTATATCCATGTCCTTCATTGCTCTGGTGGCCTCCCTAACATCCCATGCTTCTATTGTAGTTTCTTCTTCTTGTGAATAAAATCTTGCCTTGCTCTCTATCTCTTCCCACTGTTTTCCTTCTTCTTCTCCTTTCCTTCCTTCCAACATTCCTAAAAGTAGTGGTGGACTGAGTCTCAAGCCAATCCAATTGACTTTTAGTATTTGTAGAGCTTGATTGTACATGGGTGTTTTGTTTAACACCTCTCTCATTCTTTGAGGAGAATTGTATTCTCTGATTTTCCAGGCTGTAAGGCAAGGTGTTCCATCTTCTTTGGCAGGCTTGCATGCTGTCGTCTCCTAGCAACCTGAACATGTCTTAAAAGTGTGTTATTGCTTGCTCTTTTGCAACAAGGTATCTAGGTGCAAGCTTAGGATCATTTGCAATCAGGGTGTGGGTGTTGATGACGGCCATTGGATTGGAATGTTTAGCTATGATCATAAGTGGTTCTATCTCTTCTCTTTCCATTACCTTTCTCATCTCTGCAGCTCTCGCCTCCTCATGATTCATCCATGATGCAAAGGCCATCAATTTCAAGTCTCCTAGATTTGAATTTGGGTCCCACATATTCAAATCTGTCAAGGCCAAGTTGTGCAGGTAAAACTTACACATCTTTGCTCTATCTTTCAAGGTGATTTGATCGTAGAGATCAATGAATTGTCTATAGTCTTGGAAGGGCATAGTGCCTCTATTTTCCAAAGTCTTAATTTGGAATTGTAGCCATTGTTCCTTGAGATACAAGGCATAAGACTTGGTTGGCATCGTGCACTAGATTACCTCCAAGGATAAACTGGCCATAGATGCCAACTAGCTTTCCCTTTCTTGTAACTATACCCTTAGCCATGCATTCTTTGCTTCTAACTGAGCTTTCATCATTGCCTCTCTATCCCTTATGCTACTTAGTTCTCTGTCCATATCCTTCAATTTTTCCTCCTTGTGGTCTACATCCTCCACTCCTTTTGTTTTGGCAATTTGCATCCACCTATGCGTTCTTTCCCTTTCTTTCTCAAGCTAAAAGAATAAGGGGATGGAAAAATTTTGTGGGATGACCCTATCCCCTTCAATGAACCTATACTAAGATCCAAGGTTGGGTTGTGGTCTAGGCTCTCTGAGATATGGGTCTTCCTTCTTTATTTCTTGCTAAGTGATACCTTCTTGGTCCATTTTCTGAGTTTCCTATAGGCTTAACAAAGTTTCCTATAGGATGGCCTATGCTTCCTATGGGTCCTTCTATGTCTCATGTAGGATACCTTTTCCCTTTGATGAGAAAGACTTTGTGATAGGCTTCCTAACATATGTGATGGGAGATTTGGGAGAGGCTTGTCCTGATGATCCTTCTCCATGATTTTTCTCAAAAGGAGCTATATTTTCTTATTGCTTTGGTGAGTCTTCAATAACAATAGGATTTTTGGTGGGTTTTTGAGGTCTTCCTCACATAATCCTTGTGCTCTTTCTTGTCCTAAAGTACAGTGGGGTTTGTCTTTGTCTTTTTCGTTTTGACTTGATAGGTGTACTTAGGGCAGTAAGAGCAGCTATTGCCTCCTTTTCTGTGGGTTCTAGAGATACCCTTGGTGATTATTCTCCTTCCTTGCCTTGAACTATAGACCTATGTTCTTCATTTTGTTTTGTCTCCTCTTTCCCATTCTCCTTCTCATCCTTGTCTCTCCCTTTCTCTTCTTCTTCTAGTTCCTCACTCTGCTCATCTATCTCCTCTTTTGTTTCTTCTTCTGTCTCTTCTTCATTTTCCTCTTCCTTTTCTTCATCTTTTTCCTCCTTTGTTTCCTCTTCATTTTCTCCCTTTGTTTCTTCATCCTTCTCATTCGCAGTGGGGATTTTTGTCATATTCAAGAGCTTGAATTGCTCCCTCTGCTTGCATGTCTCTGAAAGTTGTCCATGTAATATGGAGTCTTAGGTTTTGTAGAGAATCTTCTAGGATTATTTTGGTCAACCCATGATGGGCTAGTTGTTAATGTTTTCCATCCTGCACTTTGATGCTCATATCTATCAGTGATTGAAGAAGAAAGTAGGGTATACTTAACCTGTTTTGAGGAGGTGTGTCTTCTTCAAATCTCAGTTCTTGGAGGAGTCTGAAATGGTATCCATACACCACACTGTATCTCCCTTCACATGATATATATTTAATGAGGTGGTAACTAACTTCATTCCAAGGGTATGGAAGGCTTTCTCTTCTGACCCCATTTTTGTCCTCCATTACCCCCTCCCCTTCCAAAAAGAATTTCTTCTTTGCAAGGGTGTTGTTTCCTTTATCTTCTTTTCTCCAAGGTAACCCTAAAGGGAGTGTGATGATTTTGTTTATAACTTTAGGGGTGATTTCTACTGATAGACCTTTCACCACAGCAATGGCATGGGTCCTAGTGAGGGGTATGAGTGAGAGAGAAAAGTCTCTGGAAACCTCATCATCGTATCCTCTCATTCTTTAAAAGAAACTCATCCAATTGTGCCTTGTGAAAATTTCTACTATAGGAGGGTGCTGATGAATTCTTACTGTGTTTATGGGTTCCCTCTTGTTAAAATCCCCTGTCATCTTTCCCTGGTAATTGTGGAGGCTTGTATGGATATAATTCAAGAATTTTAGTGGGTGAGAGATTTAAATGATGACTCTGCAATACAATTCTCCTAGACTGCAACTTCCTTAACTAATGGAGGATTTATCTTCTTTTTTTAACTGGAAAATATGGGAAGGTATAGCTCCTACCTCATTGGTTACTATTTGATAAGGATAACCTTTGATCTCTCCTTGTGGTGAAGTAAAATTATAAGTGCAGACACGAACAAATTTCTCTAGCCCAATGATGGGTCTAGCCATAACAGATACATTCTATGGAAGATTTCCTTAGGTTAGAATCAATCAAGAGGGCCTACCTCTTGGCCTGCTTATCCTGCTTGATGGTGTCCTCACTTGCTTGCTCTAGCAATCTCTCACTTCCTTCTTCAAGCACCTAAAACAAGTAAACAACAATAGACAACAAACATAATAATAGACAAATTGAAATTCTACCTACTTAACAAGTCAAGAAACATTAAGCCATGAATATGTAATATTACAAAACATGTAGGAAATTAATCGATGGTTGCATATATTAATATCAAATAGATATTACAACCATTCATCTTGACGTTGCAGTCTTCCTCTGACAAGACCAGGTTCCCACACACTTCTGCTAGCATTCCATGATGGCCTCAATCAAAAATAGTTTTAAGGCTCTTCCCTTTAGACTTCACTCCAAACCAAAACACACTTCTCCCTCACACAACTAGATAGCTACAATTAGTAATAGCTTGCTCGTCTACTCCAAACCAAAACAGCATCAACGCTCAACCACAAACTCTGCAACTAGTTTGTGCTTGGGAAGAAGGGAGGTTTATATAGGAAATATGGATGGGAGATGGATCCTCTTCTCATGAGAGAAGGACTTATCCCTTGAGGTAGTTCCATCATTATATGGGAAAGGAGCCAAAAATATCATCCTCGACCCCATCCAGCCAAACCATTTACCAAACTTCCGTTACGGAGCTTCTAGAGTTGGAAGCTTTGGATCTAATTTAAAAAACTTTCCATAACAGGACTGATGCGACTGAAACACAGCTTAGTTTCTCTGGTCAGCACAAGGAGTAGTGTTAATCTTTGCACATCGGCATAGGGGAGACAAAGGCCATTAGCGTCAGTCTTGTAAACTGGGAAAAATAGAAGTTTCAGGGGAAATGGTGCAAAATGGAATTTATCTACTCATGAAGAGGGACACAATGGGAGTTTCTTCATCAAGGCAAAGCAGGTGGGGTTCACTGTAGAGGTTCTCCAGGATCAAGGAACGGGGAGTACAGGGACAGTGACAAAATTTTGTGTAACAAATTCCCCCTAAAGTGTGAAGGCCGAGTTGGAGTGAGGGATGAAATGATTTATAAATCAATGTGGGGAACCATAATCTGTCGTCAGAAACCTACAAGCAAGTACAAATACATATACATAGACTGAGATCTCTATCAAATGCTACATGAATCGTGGCATGGGTGCAGCCATCTAGAGAATGATCATGTAAATGGATCCAGGTATGGGCGCAGCCATCCGTCAAAGAGGATCATAATGAAACTAAGGTATGGTCGCAACCAGCCATTTGAAATAGACATGCATATCATCATAACCATGTCACATCACTTCGCAACCTGGAATTTTGTGATCTGAGCCCAAGGTCTTGCACTCCAACATGACCTTATCCAAGTACATATTCTAGCATGCGAATAGATGTGTTGATGTTGAACATGCTAGAAAGTCGCTTGATTACCAGTCAATGATGTAAAATGTTAACAAGCACGAGAGAAACCACCAATAATGACAATGGTCCTCAAGGTACTATCAGCACAATCCACGGAATTTGAATAGAGGAACTGAAGTCAAACACCCGTGAAACCACTCAATTGAAAGCCAATGATGTGAAATTGTCATCGAATGTGAAGAACTTGCCATTAGGGCATGAAAGCTCTAAGTTACCAGAAGGAAGTCTCTTGGTCAACTTCCCGGATAATGAGTTGAAGTCAACGGAAAGTGACCGTGTCGAAGGAGGGCCATAATGAATCCCACATCATCGATGTGAGAAGAGAGGATGCAAAATTATTTTGGATGATACAGAGAATCAGAGGTAAATGTAACTGCAGAAGGACGACTCTTGAACATATCAACGACACAACTAGAATTTTGGCAATTTTTGGATCCATGGGATCGGTGGTCATGGTGATGTGGCAGATATCAAATGGAAGGAAAAAATGAATGGCCCAAAACCAAGAAGGTCAACGATACAAAGGAGGATGTCCCAACCCGACACGAAGTAAAGAGTGTCATGTTCAAGAGTGAGCTACCGACACGACTGCTAGATTTCTAAATTTTCCCCCACCATTTCTGGCAAGTACCCCAATAATTTTTTTATCACAAACTTGAAGGGGATAGCAATGTTTGCACTATAATTTCATCACCAATCCGGCCTAGTAAGTTTAACAAGCCCTAGGAAGGAGAAGGTCATGTTCATCATAGTGATGAATCCGATGTCGTTTAATAGTTTAACACGTCCGACAAAGGTGTAACTCGGTATCTTTTTCATGTTTAGAGAGTTTGAAAAAAAAAACGTAAAATAAAATTCCACATATTCCCTTTTCGTACATTTGTATCTCTCGAGTCTGAAAAGGTAGAAAACAATACTTGAGAGAACCGCTTGACCATTTCAATCAAGGAGTACCTTTTTCGTAAATAGTGCATCCCAGCCCAAAAAAGGGGTAAACTTATATTGGGCGTACGACGTTTCATATCCATTAACAAGTTCGAAATGACAAGGGCTCGACTATCTTTTCACTTTTAAAGGGTCGGAAAAGAGCTTGAAAGCGAACCCCCCGTTTTATTCTCTTTAACGAGTCAAAAGGGAAAAATACTCAGCAATATTTTCATTTGAGTTTTACAAGTCGAGAAAAGAGCTTAAAGGTGACTCGTCATGCAGGAACGAGTGCTATAAAGAGTAGCAACTAGTTCCGACAATGGAGGAACTGCTCAAAACATGTAATGTTCAAGAGGCTAGCTAATAAAACCACTCATCGTTGTGGTCCCTCAAGAAAGGAAAAACAACCAAGTGAAAGCATATGATAGGCCAAAGAGATGGTGGCGATGGAATGAAACAACCAAGGATCATCTAGCATAAATCAGCTGATAAAAACAGCAATCATGAGATGTAAATTGGGCATGGGTTCATTTTTACACAAGCTTGAACCATGGAGAACTCTGCTTGGATTTGGTTTCCTGTTTACACAAGCTTGAAACAAAACATTATGCTTGCTATAAGTTTGCATGCCCCCAGCATAATGACTCAATTGTGGTACATGCCCCCGAAACTTCATTTCAGTCAACTAGGTGGATGAAATGAAGGTTCACTTTCGAGATCCAGGAAAGACTCAACTGAGATTTTACGAGATCTTAATCAAAGACTCGATTTTGGAAAAGGGAGGTGCTTCATTTTTTAATGAGGTTGACACAGTAAAAGAATTATCCTCATGACCCTTGTTTCATTTTTTAACGAGGTTGACACAGGACCAAGAACTATCCTCATGACTCCTTGTTTCATTTTTTAAGGAGCTTGACACAAGACCAGGAACCATGCTTTGACCCCTTGTTTCATTTTTTAATGAGCTTGACACAAGATAAGGAACTATGCTCATTACCTTTGTTTCATTTTTTAACGAGGTTGACACAAGACCAGGAAATCTCCTCATGACTCCTTGTTTCATTTTTTAACGAGGTTGACACAAAACCAGGAACTCTCCTCAAGACCCTTTGTTTCATTTTTTAACAAGGTTGACACAAGACTAGGAACAATCCTCACTAAACTGATCATGGACCATACAAGAACATTGCTCCCAAGAGATCTTCACTAGATGGAAGAACCATGCTTTGGGAAGAATACATGTCATTTGGTACCATAGACAAATTGGGTTCCAATGCCCCCAGTACATAATGTACTATACCATTTGTGTGATCATTAACAGATGTGGAGACGGAACGGGTAGCCACATAATTGACCTATGGCGAGGAAGGTATTGCTTGCAAACAAGATCTGATATGGGACATTGGTTGCAAAGGAGGCACCTAGTGACCAATGAATAATAGTTGATCAATAGTCACAATTCTCCCTTCGTGCGGAAAACAAACCACATGGAAAAGTGAAGAAACAAGAGCTCCCATGTTATAGACATTTTTGGGCACTACAACCCCAATCATACATGTCCATAAACCAAGGGCTTCTAAGTCCCTAAAATTGTTGCTTCACACCCTAAAGGAACAAGGTCAGCTGATTACATCATCTCCCAGAAGTTTTCCATGGAAAACTGCTCAGAACTGGTCAAATCTGAACCATACAGATTGCCCACTGCAGAGGGTGCGATGCATCTCACCTACTCAGTGTAAAAAGTTTGATGCATACTTGAAAGCCCTTCTGTAGGGTGCGATGGGCGAGAGTAGACAAATGGTAGAGAAAGTTTGCAAGGTGGATGATCATGGAATCTTCCAGAAACTTCTCTTGTGACACTTGCCTCTCTAAATTCACCCAGGGATGAGTAAGAGATCATCAATCTCCAAGTGGAATCAAGAACTATCAGAGAGAGGACACTAATCAAAATCCTAGAAGCTGACTCACCCCCCTGCAAACATCCATATATGGATCCCTCATCACAGAGATCCAGAGGCTAGAATCTTCTATCTTGTAAGGAAGTGTTGTTGGTTTCTTGGTGCAATATCATAGTGTTGGGTGATATAAGCTTTTCATGAGGTGAAGAAGGGCTTTCATGCTGAGAGGATGACACTGGATCAGAAAAATGGGTTGTAATCCTCTTTTCTATTCTTGATATTAATAAAGCTATTCAAGTTTTCCTCCACATTCTTGTATGTTTGATGATATATGCATTTGTGTGGTCAATATATATCTTGTCCTATATTGTTTATGATTGTAGATCTCTGTTCTTCAATAGTATTATGTTGCTTTGATTCCACAGGTGCTCTTTGAAGCTAGGTAAACAAAGAAGGAGTGGCAAAGATCTATCAAAAGGGAGAGGAACCAAGCAAGGAACCAAGCACAAGACTGAGGTTGGTGTCCTTCGTTCCCCTCTTATCTACTCCTCATAAAGGAAAGTGAAAATAGTTTTGGTTTGTTTGTTTCTAAGATAGCTACCCGTCTTAGTGGGACTCACAGCTCCGAGTGGACACTAGATTTCCCGATAACAAAATGGTGACTCCACTGGGGACCGAATAGCTTGTTTTCTTGTCTATATTTGTTACCTTATAAACTTACAGACGGAGCCTGAAGTCAAGCCAGCTAACCTTCGAACTGCATTTGCTATGCAAGTGCAAAGTAGATCAATGCTGCTTCAGTCTATCTCCGGGTTTTGTTTATAAACTGAACAATTGATTTGCAAACATTCTAATTGCCCTGGTGGTGGCTCTAGTAACCTCATTATATCAACCCCTATGATTTATATTTACTAAACATCACTTGCTCAGCCTAAATCCCTGAAGTGAGCTACAAACTGTGATCAAGAACCAAGTTAAAGTCTCATCCTGGTACCATCGCACCCTCTCTTCAAGGAAATCTGGATGCATCGCACCTCCCATCTACAGTAGGTGGGATGCATCCTTATTTCCCTATGTAACAGGTGCAATGATCAGATAAGGCTAATTTTGCCTTCAAACTTTGGTTTTTCTTCACTCCCTTCAGCTCTATTCAGGAGTTTTGTTGTCTGTGATCAGTATAACACTGTGGAAACCCCCTTCCTTTCCATCATTCCTCCTCCATTGTGCAAAGAACTGTGAATGTTTTTGTGTATTGTGTGCCATTTTTAGTGCTCTTTTACAAAGAAGTAGCATAGTCGAACTGTCATTTCTTGATTTGGAAGTGTCGCAAGTGTCGTTTTCAATCGTAGAAAAGAATACTATTGTTCTTGATGGTCGATTACACCGTTACCCTTGTATTTGATTTGAATTAGTAGTTTTTCAGGTGTTGAAAACAATTTTCAATTTTAAATCGCAAAGTGTCGTCATTATCTTCCTTTCATTTTGAAGAGAAATTTGTTAGTACTGTCACTTTGAAAAGATAATTCAGATTTGTACTCAGCATTCTTTTTGTCATTCACACATTAAGAAAGCGGAAAACAAATACATGCATGTGCATTTGCATTTACACTACTTGTTGGTTTGATTTAGGACAGTGCATCTAGTGTGTTCTCTGTGCTCTATGTTGAAAGAATCTCATTTCTCTTTCCTTAGTAGCTAGGATTTTCATTGCGAAAAGAGGATTAAACGATTTTTTATCATCTTAGACTGCATTTTAGGAATTATATATCTACATCACGCGGTGAACCTAAAAGGCAAATTTCTTAAGCAAGATCAATTGTAAAATAAATTCAATGAACATAAAAACGCTTTGGAACCTAACGCACAACATTTAGAAGTCTAGGCTAGAGACGTATTTCGATGTCGTAAAGCCTGGTAACTATTGCTTTCATTGCTGGTTGGTTGATTCCTCCTCTTTCAGATGACAAGTGCCAGTATGGACTTGTGCTCCCACGTACTGTCGAGTATATATTGGGAGACCACAATAGGATATATCCTTTATCCTTAGGAAGCCATGTCTGTCGCCCTATCGATCGTAATGCACTGAACACAACATTCGGGAAGATTGATTGTCGTACCGTAAAAAGTATTCTGCAGTTTTGCGATTTGTTTGGTAATCCCTCTATCTATATTTCCAGAGTAGTCTCTTTTGTTCCTTTTCATACTCCTTAAAGGAAAAGGTCCATATGAGCACTTGTCACTTCAGGCTCATTAAAAATCGAAGGCAACTAGAGTCATCTTTTGTTTTTTCTCGACTCTTAAAAATTGAAAAAACAAGTTGTGTGTCAAAGCGTCTAAATTTATTTTATCAGAATAATATCACTATTCCCACGTTGGTCTTAGGTTGAGGAAAATGGAGTCTACCAACCAAGGAATTTCCCCTTGGAGGAATCCTAGTCCTTTCTCTCTTGGGGAGATGTTGGTGCACCTCATATGGCCACATTGTCACTTCCAGGATTGACAATTGGCTTGCCAATATGACTCTTCTCTACCTCTGTCGTTCAGAACACCGTGATTCCTGAACAATCAAGTCAGCAATTAGATGATACTAGAGTTACCCCCCAACCTTCTACTTCATTCGTTTCTCCCTCTCCTCCTTCCTCTTCGCTTGATGAAGCTGATAAGGCTAAAAATCAAGTAACTAAGAAGGAGAAGAAAGGGAAGGAGAAGAAGGAAAAGAAGAAGAAGGAGCCAAAGGAAAAAAGGGGCAACCGTGTATCGTCTAGCGAAAATCCACACACTGCACAATCCAAGCCTATCTCCATGTGTCATTTGCAAAGGAGACCACTATCATCGAGATTGTCCTTGCATCCCTCAGATTTTAAGGGACTGGTCTCCTCATTTGCATAATCCGGTGTCATCAACCTCTGATCATGTTGAAAGTACACCGTCAACTAGTGAAAGTGAAGTATATGGACAGAAAAGGAAATGTATATTTCCTTGTAAGTTGTATGAAGGTGATCACGTCCTCCACCATTGTCCCTTCCTAGACGAGGCTAAAAGAGTCTTGGATAACCATCCTGCTTCACCACTGCGGCTTCCTCCTGGATACAAGAAACTCTTGCTAGTCCATCACTAGTTGAAAATCTGACTGGCATGGCATTATGGTCAGTCGAAGCATCCATCATTGAAGATAAACCCTCTAAATCCACACCAGATGAAAGTCAAAAGGTCGAGGTGGTAGTTGACCCGGTCTTGCCTTTAGAAGGTCCATCTTCAGATGATACAGTCACTGAAGAGAATGTGAATGACACCGTTCAAATTCTTTTCATAAACACAGACTGCGATGGACATGGGGCAATCTACCCGTTCCTTTACCGCAGGAAGGAAGTTCGTCAAAGTCGTATCCGGCCATCTATTCGGTCCCACCTCCAAGCAACCTAGTAGTTTCCTTCGATTGGAATCTACTAGGAAGACCTCGTTTACTGGCTAGTGTACCATTCCAAATCATTGTACAAGCTTACAGAATGGTCATGGTTAGTACCATCAAAGATGAAGGGGCTTCTGTGAGTATCCTTTCCTCGACTGCTTGGGAAGTGCTTGTCTTGCCATCACTTATACCTGAGATGAGAAATCTGACAGGCTTCGACAAAGGAACCAGTCGACCGTTAGGGATCCTTCCAAATGTGCATATTACTTTGAGAAGGAAAACCATTTATATGAACGTAATGGTAGTCCAAGGACCTCTAGACTATAATCTACTCCTTGGGCGCGACTATATTTATAGCATGGGAGCCATTGTCTCCTCACTCTTTAGAGTAATGTGTTTCCCGCATGAAGGCCGAGTGGTCCAGCTCGTAGACCAGCTTTCGTTCCCTGGATCACACATAGCTAAAAGTAAAATGCCATCCCTAAATGGTCTTTTCATGCAAGGAATGTCTCATCAATCTCCAATCTGTCCACTTGAAGAATGCGAGTAATTCGGGGGACATGACTGAAACCCAGGGGGCATGCACCCTGGCCTGCTCCGGCAAGAAAACTCTAGGTATAGAGTAGGTTTCCGCGAAGGATATATGACCGGTCTGACACCCTTCCATATAGGAATATGGGATTAGACTGGAATAAGATACCTCCGATAAAAGATAGGCCTTTCCCGATAGAACAAATGTTTTGTCTGCAAATTGAAGGGTAATATAGAAAAGGTATGCCTTTCCCGATAGAACAAATGTTCTGTCTGCAAATTGAAGGGCATCCTCGAAACTCTGCTTCGCTATACCTAGGGGCATGCAAACCTTTTTGCGTGTAAGTGAAGAACGACCATTTATTTTCATAGTTTGTAGATTCTCAACCCTTTAAACTTGTAGGATTGGTCGTTCCTAGCTTCCATAAAGAAAGGACACAGAGCAAAGCTTCGAAAGGTGCAAGCTCCAAAAAAATGGAATCTATCAATGAGATGTCCTTATTATATGACTGGCACGAGCAGTTTTTATGTGAAGTTCAAGCTCGTTAAAAATTAGACCTAAGCAATGAGCAAGTGTTTCCCCCGGAGTTTAAGCTCATTAAAAAATGAACCAATCTCCGGTAAATAACCATGGTGAACGCATTATAATCAACTTTTGAGCCTTGGTCGTGTTCTCATCATCACCTCCACTCTGTTTTAGCCGATCGTACGCCTCCATTTGATTATTTACCCTTTTTTAGGAACATTTGTGACGAGTGATTCTGTTAGCCATCCTTGTGACACTGCCATGATTGGAAAATTCCAAACCTTACCTGGAATCAGCTGCTACCTGAAATTATCACTCGTTCCTCAAAAAACGAGTCTCCTTTAAGCTCTTTTCATCTAACTCGTAAAATATGAAAAGATTGCCAAGTGATTGGCCTCTCCAGCTCGTTAAAGCTACTAGAAGTGCTATCCCTCCTCTAGATTTTAATCTTTTTGGACTTGAGGGGTTATTACACAAAAAGATCGAGCGCTTGTCTTGTTCGGCTCGTTAAAACTATCAAAAATTCATCCCTTTCATATTATTTTATACTTTTTCAGACTTAAGGGATTATATGACGAAAAATGATTATTGGAGTTTCCTTTTTGTCCCTTTTCAGACTCTCTAAAATTGAAAAAGGACTGAGTTATCATTGTCGTTAAACTCGTTAAAATCAATAGCAACAAACTTGTCCATATAGATGAGAACGAGTTTCACTGTCGCTAGGCGTGTTAAAACATAGCGACGGGTTCACCCGAAGGGTGAATTATAGAACAAGCATATGTTATCCTCCTCAAGCTTGATAAAAATAAAGAGATACTGGTCAGCAATGACTGGGGAAAATTGGGAAGAAAACTTGAAGAAACTTTATTGGTAGCAAGTCGCTCTTGAACATGACACTTTCACTCCACATCCGAGTCGGGTTGGGTTATTCCGTTCACCGGTATTATCACCATTGGTCCATCGTACCATCCATCGGGTTAACGCTACCAATCCATTTCAGTGTCACCGATATGTTCAAGAGAAGTCGCTCAAAGAATTCACCTGTCTCTCATCCGCTGCAATACATTCACGCTCCATTATTTCATGACCGCCACCCTAAACCCTGTATCATCAGATCGTTTTCACCTCCAAAATCATTTGCTTTGTTCCGTGTCGTAGATGTGGGATTCATTAAGGCCCTCCTACGACGAGTCACTTCTTGTTGACATTAGCTCATTATCCA
>APFE031563634.1:362587-373422 GCA_000404065.3 Pinus taeda
TGAAATGCACATCGACCAAGAAAATGAAACCATGGAAGAATGCAACCAGTCCAAGCTAAAGGACGAGATTGGTCAGGACAACATTATTCAGCTGCCTAGTAACCATATACCCAAAAGATTGGTGCCCCTAGAGAAGTTGTTTGATCATAATGATGTACCTTATAAGCTTGCCAAAAAATAAAATGAGTCTGATGTTCATAAACATAATGTAGGGAGTCTAGCCCATCCAAAGTACATAAATCTATCCACTCACTTGTCTTCTACCCAAAGTTCCAAGTATTGCACTCTGATGAAACAATTTGTTGATATTTTTGCTTGGGAATATAGTGATCTCAAGACCTATGACACCAACATCATTCAACATAAGATTCTACTAGAGAAGAACACCATCCCTTTTAAGCAGAAATTAAGACCTATCAGCCCTCTGTTATTGCCTTTGATTGAAAAGGAAATCAAAAAGCTGTTGGATGCCAAGATCATAGTTCCCCTAAGGTATTCAAAGTGGATAGCTAACCTTGTGGTGGTAAGAAATAAGAATGGAGAAATCAAGCTTTGTGTTGACTTCAGGAATCTGAACAAATGCTCTAAAAAAGACAACTACCCCCTGCCTAAGATGGAACACTTGCTGCAAAAAGTTTCAGGGGCTAGAGTCATGTCTTTCTTAGATGGATTTTTAGGTTACAATCAGATTGTTGTACATCTAGAAGATCAAGAAAAGACCGCCTTCACTACTCTTTGGGGCACTTTCATGTACTCCAAAATGCTTTTTGGACTAATGAACGCTAGGGCTACTTTTCAGAGGGCCATGGACATAGCCTTTGTGGGAGAGAAGGACAAGTTTGCCCTTATTTACCTTGATGACATAACAGTCTTTTCCAGCAATCACAAGGACCATTTGCAGCATTTGAAAAAGGTGTTTCTAAAGTGCACACATTTTGGAATTTCTATAAACCCAAAGAAGTCACAGTTTTCTATAGAAGAAGGAAAACTGCTGGGACATATTGTTTCTTCTGAAGATGTGAAGATCGATCCAGCAAGAGTTCAAGCAATTCAAACATTGTCTATCCCAAGATCAAAAAGAGACATTCAATCTTTCTTGGGTAAGATCAACTTTGTCAAACTAGTGAAGCACATCACTTCCATGCTGAAGAAAGGATCAGAAATAAAATGGACAGATGTTGCAAGAAGCTCTTTTGAAGCGATCAAATACGCTATCATGGAAACTCCCACTCTAATCAACCCAGATTACACTAAGGATTCTTATATCTTCTCTTTTGCCTCTTATGATACACTTGCAACAGTTCTGTTGCAGAAAAATGATGAAGGCGTAGAGCACCCTGTGGCCTTTTTCAACAAAACTCTGAGGGATGTTGAACTAAGGTATGACCTTATTGAAAAACAAGCTTATTCTCTCATAAAATCTTTAAAGGCATTCAGAATTTATATTCTGCATTCCAAAGTGGTTGCATATGTACCTTCAGTCTCAGTAAAAGATGTCCTAACTCAGCCAGATATTGATGGAAAGAGAGCTAAATGGATTGCAAAATTCATAGAGTTTAACATAGAGGTGAAGCCCACTAAGCCTGTCAAAGGCCAAGGCTTGGCTAAACTTATGGTTGAGGAAAATTGCAGTTTCTAAGACATCAATTGCATGGGTTCAAATTCAGGTGATGAGCAGACAGACGAAGCAGTAGAAGAGCAAGAGCAAAATCAGTCTTTTGCTGAAAATCTAGCCACTTGTGAATGGTATTCCAGTATAGTTCATTTTTTGTAGAAGCTAGAAGTCCCTCCAGAGCTTAGCTCAAGTCAAGCTTGGGCCATTAAGCTCAGATTAGCCAAATTATGCATTAATAAAAACCTGCTTTATTGAAGAGACCCATCAGGAATCCTCTTGGGATGCCTAGATAAAGGAAAATTTGTGGAAGTCATACACCAGTTCCATTCTAGCATTTGTGGAGGGCATCATTATTGGAAAACCACAACCCACAAGATCCTGAGAGCTAGGTATTATTGGCCTACTCTGTTCTCTGATGTGTGTTCTTTTGTGAGGTCTTGTGACAAATGTCAGAGGTTTGCAGGAAGACATCAGCTAAAATCTCTGCCCTTGAAGCCAATACATGCCAATGGTCCTTTTCAGTAGTGGGGCTTGGACTTTATAGGTGAGATCAAATCACATTCTAGTGGCTAGCACAAATGGATCTTGGTAGCCACTGATTATTTCACCAATTGGATTGAGGCTATACCCACTAAGAATGCTAATCATCAAGTTGTCATAAAGTTCTTGAATGAGAACATTTTCACTAGATTTGGGTGCCCAACCAAACTAGTCACTGATAATGCAATAACTTTCAAGGCAAAGGAATTGGTGGACATGACTGAATCCATGGGCATTCAATTGGTGCATTCTACCTCATATTATGCTCAAGGCAATGGCCTGGTAGAATCATCTAATAAGAGTCTTGTAAGGATAATCAAAAAACTGTTGGAGGAAAACAAAAATAGCTGGGATTCCAAGTTGAATTTTTCACTATGGGCTAATAGAGTTACCAACAAGAAGTCCATAGGAAATTCTCCATTTAAGCTGGCTTATGGCGCTAATGTTATTTTTCCTATCCAGCTAATTCTCCCTGTGGCCAAATTCTTTCAAGAAGAACAAGATGAAATGAACGACATGGTAAGGAGAATGAATAACCTAGTTGAATTACAGTAGATCAAAGAGCAACTGGTTGAGAAGTCAAAAGTTCATCAGAAGAAAATCAAAGAAACCTTTGATAGGAAGCAAAAAGTGGACAATTTCCAAGTTGGTGGCTGGGTTCTCAAATGGGATGCATTAAAGGAAAAGAAAGGTAATCATCGTAAGTTTGACTCCTTATGGACAAGTCTGTTTGTTATCGCTCAAGTTCAGCAGAACAATACCTTTATTCTACACAGACTAGAAGGAGAAGATGTTTTTGGTGGCCCCGGAAATGGGCGGTTCTTGAAATTTATTTCATTTAAGGCTTTAAAGCCTTGATATTTTAAATATGTTTTTCAATTTTTATTTTCTATGCAAAATAAACTCCATGCCCAATGGAACACTAGGAGATAGATTTGATTTTGGTTTTACAAGAAAGGCATTGGTCTGTGGTTCTTGAAACCTCACAGGGAGGCTTTCATCCCCAGAAGGAGCCAACGTTAGCCCCTGAGGTGCAGTGCTACTATTTTTAGCAAAAATTTCCCCTGTTTCAGCTCTGATGACCACATCTCCTCTGCTCCGCTTTGGCCATAAGCCAGACTTCAAAATATTACTCTCGCATCTATAATTGCATTGGGTCCTAATCCAAATGGATCCAAATATGCTCTCTAAGTCTTCAAAAGCTAGTAAAATCATGCCAAAGATCAAAACCATTACAGGAGAAGAACCCTCAGAATGGCGGAAAAACACTATTAGGAGGCAAAAACCCAAGGAAATAGTGAAAAAACTAAGTATAGGAGGTCTGAACAGTGAAATGCACAGCAGCTGTCAGATCTAGCTGATCAATGGTCTAGATCTGATCGGCGTGTCGCAATTGGATGTGGCAATCGACGGATAGAGGGTGGACCATATGAAACTTGCGATGGTGACCGGCAGAGTCAACTAGGACCATCGATCAAGCACGCAAATCAACAACCCACATTGCATCGTAGGATCGCTATCGGAGAACACAACAGAGCGCTCACCATCAGCCCGAGGCATGAGCAATATGCGATTGCGATCAATAGCATCAGTGGAGTGGGGCCTTTATACATGTATATGTGTGATGCAATTAGCCGAACCTGATGGCTATATAGGCATTATTGCATAGATTTTCAGATCCGCCAAAAGGCATTTGTTAATGTATTATCGCATATTTTGTTATTTAACAAAATATAAAGGGACAGCGTTGATGCGATAAAACCCGAACCCGAAGGGGTTCGAGAATGAAAATATATAATATTTCAAATCCGCCAAAGCCATTTTTTCAGGATTTTTAGTGTTTTTTAACGTATTCCAAAATACGAAAGGAAAACTTGGAAACAAAGCTGAAGCGACTTGTGATAGCGATTGAGGGCAGACCCAATAGAGGAAAATACCATATTTGAGGGCTTTTGAAGTCCAAAATGAACTGTGTTTTGTTGGAATTTCACAGTGTTGCAGCATTTCTCCATGCTAACAGAAATTGGCCATTTAAAGGATTTCAAAGGCCCGATGCACTCATCCAGATAGAGTTTGGGAGGCAGAGGCCAAAGGGATAAAAAGCCACAGTATGATGCAACGAAAACCAACATAAGTGATCATGGAGCATCGTTGGCATGAGCGAGCTCCCTGACAGTGCAGCAAATTACCAGAATGCGGTTACTTTGCTGTTAGAAAAGAAACCTCTGAGATTATGCATGTCTAGTCATGGCATCAAGTCGTTCAAAACACATAGAGGATAGATTAAGACACTTCGATCCTTTCAGAGCTCAAGAGCACTGTAAAAGAAAAGGCTATAAATGGCTGAAAGTTAGAAGTATGAGGGGTTCAACTTTTGGAGACTATGGAGGCTCTACTCCTCTATGCTTCTCATCTTCATTCTAGTAATACAAGCTTCTTTTGTTGTTATATGTTCAATCTCCATCTTTCCCTTTGTTCTAAGCTTGCACTTGAATGGGTTATTCATGTTTTCTTCTGTGTCAAATGCCAGATAACTGTCATCTTATCTCTTCGTTGATAAATTAGATTTGTAAGCTTCATTTACTTTCTGTAGCTAGCCATTCATATGTGTTTATGTATGCTTCTACTGGTATAGTCATTGTTCTTCGTCTATCCATTGAATCTATAAACTATTGAGCATTAGTGGTTTAAAGCCTTGTAAAGCTGAGTCTGTCTATTTTTTCTCTCTTTTATTTTTTTTTTCTTTTTTTATTTATTTATTTTTTTAGTGACTTGATGGGGTAGAAGCTGAGATTTTCTCCACCACCATCACTATCTTGTTGATGCCATTGATGAATTCTTGCTTTGACAAGGGCTTCTTGTAGACCTTCAATCTGTACCCATTGACAAGTAAAGGGATAGCCTCTGCATCAATGGTTCTTATCTGTACTAAACCATTATCATGACATTTTTCTATGACATAAGGCCTAACCATATAGTCCTTAATTTGCCTTAAAAATCCTTGTATCTGGAATCATACAACAAAGCCCAATCACCTTCTTGAAACGGTTTGTCCTTTATGTTCTTGTCAAGCCAAATATTCCTTTGAACTTGAGTCACCTCTATGTGTAGGAGGGCATGCATCCTAAATTCATCTAACCCATTTAGTTGGAGCAATCTTTATTATTGTGCCTTAGTGAGATCTAGATCCTGTTGTGTTGCCATTCTTAAGGTGTTGTATGCAAATTCAATGGACAATAGGGCCTTGTTCCCATAGACCAACTCATAAGGAGTGAATCTAGTGGTGGTCTTCCAGGTGGTATTGTAGGCCCAAGTGGCCTCAACTAATCTATCTACCCAATCCTTTCTACTGCTACTAATCACTTTGGTCATAATGCCTTCTAGCACTCTATTGGTTACCTCCACTTGCCCATTAGCTTGTGGGTGGTAAGGAGTGGATGTTCTATGCTTAATATTATGTTGGCTCAACAAATTCTCAATCATGTGAGATGTAAATTGGCTTCCTTGATCGGTGACCAGTTCTCTAGGGTACCCAAACTTATAAAATACACTTTCCCTTAAGAAATTAGTCACTTTCTCTTTTTTTGTTGCTTTGATGGCCTTTGCTTCAACCCATTTGGTTAAATAGTCAATGCACACAATGATGTATTGCTTTTTCCTAGATGGAGGGTCAATGGGTCCAATGAAATCCATGCCCCACTTATCAAATGGCTAGAAAGTCACTTGAGGTTTCATAGGAGTTTCATTCCTTGGGGTAGGTTTCCCCATCCTTTGGCACCGATCACACTGACTAGTATATCTCCTCACATCCTGGTGAAGAGTAGGATAGTAATAACCATCTTGTAGCACCTTGAATGTTTTCCCTTTGGTTGCAAAGTGACTCCACAAGACCCATCATGACAGGTCAAAAGGATGTCAAAGACTTCCTCCTCCCTGACACATCTTCTCATAATCTGATTTGGGCCTAGTTTGAAAGAGTTTCCTCCAATCCAAGTGAATGGAGCACTCTTCCTCACAATTTTTCTCTTTTCCTTGGAGGACAAATTTGGTGGAAACTGTGCAAACACCAAGTGGTTTGCTAAGTCAAAAAACCATGGAGAGAGAACTGAAATGGTGAATAAGTATTCATCCAGTAACTGATCATCAACCATTTCTTCCTCCCTTGTAGGAAATGTCAATCTAGATAATAAAATAATTGCAACAACATTCTCCTTGCCAGCCTTATCAATAATAGTTAAATCAAATTTTTGCAATAAAAGTAACCATCTAATAATTTGGCCATTTACATCAAGTTTATTCATCAAGTATTTAATTGCAGCATGATCAATATGCACAAGTGTTTGGTAACCTGTAATGTAATGCCTACATTTGTTCAATGAATGCACAATATCTAGGAGCTCCTTTTCAGTCATTATGTAATTCGGTTTGGCTTTTAACAGATTCTTACTGATGAAGTAAATGGCATAAGGTAACTTGTCATCTATGTGGCCTAAATCTGCTCCTATGGCTTTGTGAGAGGCATCAACATGTATGTGGAAAGGAAGAGCCCAATTTGGGCCTCGAAGAATAGGTGCAGTAGTCAACTTGTCCTTTAGGGTGTCCAAGGCCTCTTGACTTCTTTCTGACCATAAAAATTCGAAGTCTTTGGCCAATAACCCAAATAAAGGAGAAGCTAACTTGTTGAAGTCTTTTATAAATATCCTATTGTATCCAGCTAAGCCTAGAAAAATTCTAACATCCCTTTGTTTTTGCGGAGGTGGAACCCTTTGTATGATGGCTATCTTATTTGGGTCCACCTGCAATCCTTTCTGGGATATTGAATGACCTAGAACAGTCCCTGAAGTCATAAAGAACTTACATTTTTCAGGGCTAAGGGACAAGTTCATTTCAATGCATTTGTTCAGCACCTTACCCAAGTTGGAGAGAGCCTCCTGGAAATCACACCATAGGGTGTAAAGTCATCCATATAAACTTCCACTACATCATGGACTAGGTCGGCAAAGATACTCAGGACTGCCCTCTGGAAAGTGGCACGGGAATTTCATAGGCCAAAAGGAAAGACCCTATAAGCGAAAGTACCCCAAGGATAGGTGAAGGTGGCTTTATCCTAGTCCATTGGGCTAATATGGATTTGATTGTACCCATTGAACCCATCTAAGAAAGAGAAAAACGTTTTTCCTATCAGGCCATCTAACACTTGGTCAATGAAGGGTAGAGGGAAAAAGTCCTTCTTTGTTGCTTTGTTTAACTCTTTGTAATCGACAAAAATCCGCCACTTACCATTTTTATTCGTAACCAACACCAAAGGAGAAACCCACTCACTATCTAAGATAGGTTAAATGAATCATGCATCTAGTAGCTTTTGCAGTTCTTCTTTGACTATATCCTTGAGAGCTGGATTCATTCTCCTTTGGGGTTGTCGGACTAGTTTGCAACCTTCTTTGATATAAATGTGGTGAATACACACCAAGGGGTGCACTCCCTTCATTTCTTTGTAAATCCAAGAGAAGGCATCCAGATGTTCCCTTAGCATGTTGCACAACTCTTCTTCTTGGTGTATAGAAAGAGAGGGGTTGATTTTCAAAGTTCTTTCAGGGCCAAATTCTATTGCCTTGACACAATTAGGGTTTGAATCATCTAAGCATAGATTAATCTAATGGTTGCTCTTGGTTTCCTTTACTACTTCCTCTAAGGACGAGGTGTTGGAAGTTGGATTTTGGAGTATGTGTTCAATCAAATCATCGTCATCTGGCTGTCCTCCTCCCATGGCAGCTTCTAGGGTATAGATTTGGGTTGAGTAGACTTCATCTTCTTCCTCCTCTTCTAGCCATAAAGGTAAATCATGTTCTAAATATGGCTGAGCATGAGGGTACAAGACCAACTGCTTGGACAGATGCTCATTTTTCATAGTCATATTTCCAACCCTGCAACTGATGTAGGCATCGGAAGTGACTAACCAAGGCCTCTCAAGTATGAGAGGATAACCATTAAGCTTGGCCTTAGGCTAGAGAACTAGGAAGTCTGTAGGGTACTCCCAGGAGTCAATGGAGACCATTACATCCTCAACAATCCCCTTAGGGGCTACTATGGAACGGTCTGCAAGCTACAAGACTATTGTGGTCTTCTTAATGAACCTTCGAGATTTATCTTGAGCATGGTGTCCTTAGTCATCACATTAATGATAGCCCTAAGATCAATCAAGGTGTGTGGGACAATCAGTTTGTTGTAAATAGGTACATCCTTAATATCTTGGAAAAGTGGAATTTTGACACATAGATTTTTCAATTCACCCAAAATTTCATTATCTTCTAGGGTAGGTTGGACTGGATGAGTTCATCTTTCAGGAAAGGGTGGTGGATTCACTCTAGGCATACTTTCCTCTCTTTCCTCCTCACTCTCCCTAGGTGGAGATGGAGGTTGGTTATCCGGGAGCACTCTCCTAGACCTTTTTTAGGTCCCTATAATACTAGTGATTGCCCCATTACTATTGTAGTTGTATCCCTTATTAATATTGTTGGGCCCCTATTGTCCCCATATTGTTATTACTGTGCCCCATAGAATCCTCTATTGTTATTTTTGTGCCTTTATATCATTATTGTTAGGTCGGTTGGGTTATATTGTGACACCTTAGACTCCTATATATAGAAATGAGGTTTTGTCATTTGAATCATCAAAGAATCATTCATTTGTGTAATGGGAAGTTTGCACCTCAAAGAGGTTGAATTATAAGGTGTTGATCTATCTTTTCTATCTTTTTGTGAGCTGGTTTCATAACATTTGGTATCAGAGCTTTGGATTCTAAGGTTTCGCTCCTCCAAATAGGTCATCGTGGAATTTTCGCTATAACTTTTTTTTTGCAACATTTCAGAAGCGAAAAGAAAAACCCATTTGAGCCGAAATCGTACTAAACCTCGGGTCCAAATTTTATAGCTTTCCGCGCTATATTTGCGGAGATATGATCTGAGGAAGTTGGTATTTTTGCAGACTCCTTAATTACATTCCAAACGGGTGACCTGGGGAAAATCGTCATAACTTTCTCTTTGAGCATCAGAGTGAAATTTTGTAAGAAGGTACAGAAAGAGGATGGAATCTAGTTTCTTTTTTATATTTTTCAGAGCCAAAGGTCGAAACAGGGACACGTGGCACGTCGTACAAGTTCACTCTACTAAACTAGTCTATAATCAGGTCACTGTGGGCGATTTGGCATAACTCTTCCTTGGAGAATTTAATTTGGATTAGATTGGTGGCATTGGAAAGAGGACACAGAGGGCTACTGCAAGTTGCAATTTCATAACTAGATGATTTGAAATTACAGAGATACATCAGAGGTAATATCGAGCTCCTACAAAGTGAAAAAAGGTGTGTAGATGTTTTTAAATTTTTGCTTAAGCTTGGTTTGAAAAATTATTTGGAAGGAATTCAAAGGGCATAGTAGAGCATTATTATCAGTAACTGATGCCCCAAGGAAAGAAAATGCAAACACCTAGTAAGCAACCTGAAAGCTCTAGTATGACTCATGAAGAAGAGGAAGAAATGCTACATGATATATCAAAATTACAAGACCAAGTGCAACAAATGTCACTCTCACAAAAGCTAACAGAAGCTAAGATAAATGGCATGGAATCTAAGATAAAATGCAAGGAAGCTAATATGAATGGCGTGGAAGCTAAGATGGACAACTTGAAGATAGATTTGAAGACAAATTTGAATACAGTCATGGCAAATTTGAAGACAAATTTGACAAATTTTCTACAAGAAATACTTACTAATGGTGAAAGGGTAGTAAAGGAAACTCATGATACAAACAAAAGAAATGTTAATCATGATTTCATAGACTCTAATGTTGGATTGAAGACCCACCATATTCCAAAAATCAATATGAGGAAGTTTGATGGCAAGGATCTCGTAACATGGATATTGTAGATGGAGCAATTTTTCGATCTCCATAATGTGCAAAACACACAAAAGGTACGTATTGCAACTTTATATTTGGAACCAAATCAGTTGTATGGTATCAATGGCTTTGCTCTCGTAAACAATTTATCACTTGGGCAATTTTTACGGAAGAATTGATAGCACATTATGAGGATACCAAAAGCAACACTTTTTTTAGCCAATTGATAAGTCTCAAACAAAAGGGTTCAATAATGGAGCCCATTGAGGAGTTCCAAAAATTGAACATAAGGGTAAACGATATTCCAGAGGAGCATAGGATTGATGTGTTCATAGGGTCTTTAAAGGATTATATCCAACATGATGTTCGCCTTTGGGAACCTGATTCATTAGAGAAGGCATTCAGGTTAGCAAGAAAAATGGAAAGCAAAATTATGGCAACCAAGAAGCATACCACTCACAACTATAAAGATGGAAGTGTTGTGCCTAGTCTTCCACAACCTATAAGGTTGACACCACAAAAATTGGAAGAAAAAAGAGCAAAAGGGCTTTGTTATAGTTGTGATAGCAAATACACTAAAGGTCATAAGTGTGCTGAGAAGAAATTATTCTACATAGATTGTGAAGAGGAAGAAGAAAAGGAGCAAGAAAGGTCAAAAGAAGAGGATTACTCCAGAAACAAAGCCTAGATAAAGAGGAAATGAATCCAACCATATCTTGTAATGCATTCGCTAGAATTACCACTCCTCAAACCATCAAGATAGAAGGACAAATCAAGAAGAAAAAG
>APFE031563643.1:0-10217 GCA_000404065.3 Pinus taeda
GAAAATGCCCTTGAGGGATTATGTTCCCAACAGCCACGTAGCACCTCCTAATTGGATGAACCAAAATTCCCCAGCCAATCACAATTCACTAGTTCAACCTGTATGACCTATCACATGTCAGCATAAGATAGACTTGTTTGACCATTATACGTGTCGAGTTAGCCTACTAACGTCAGCACCATGTCATTGCACTATCTTCCCAATTAACAACCCTGTCAACCCTGCAAGTTGACTTTTTAGTTATTTTCCAAAAACTTCATAACATGATAACTTTTACATATCATGTCAGAAATGGGTGATTCAAGGGTTGTTTGAATAATAATGAAAAGATATACTATTTGACATTAGTTTTGAGATATTTTGAGCACTCTCAATTTTGAGCAGATCTTTTATCCCTTGGATCAGACAAGAGAGGACCTATGATATCCCTCAGTTATGGGGATAATTCGTAGTATTATTTTTTTTACTGTAGTAAAAGAATCATTGGAAATTATGAATGTTATGTATATAACTAAACAAATGTATTTTTGAAAAAAGTTTAGGAAGGGTTTCCTACAAGATTACGGAATGGATAGATGTGAGACAAGATTCTCGTGCACAAACATATAAGACAATCAAGGGTTAGATGTTAGTTGCGTGATTCCTCTCTCTAGGAAAAGGAAAATACTGGGAGGCCAAGAGGGTATTGGGAACGTGAGGCATAGTTAAGGGAAGCAGAGGAAATTACTATTTTGGTTTTGCTGGGTCTGACATGACATGAAGAAGCAAACTAGATTTGAGCTCTCAAGCTAGGTAGCCAGTGGAACTCAGTAGCTCGTCAAAGACTAAAGCTGGTTGGGACCAGGTGGTTAGGAGACAAGTTAGTCTCACTGTTTTGAGAGTGAAATTTTCTTGGGGGGAGTACGAGGTGTGGATCTGGTTCTCATAGTTTGGGAGAAGCATTCTCCTTTCTGTAATGTTGTGGTGGACCACTTTGTGAATAAATAAGTTCTTATAATTCGGTACATCTACTCGTAATCTTACGAACATTATAATTATATAAGAAAAAAGAAACCCTATGTTAATTTCTTGTAGGAATTGACATGACTGTGTTATTTTTCTGTAGAAATTAGCAGAAGAATATTATGGAAAAAGTACATGACTGTGTTATTTCTTTGTACAAAATAGTAGCATAACATTATTGGCAAAATACATGACTATGTTATTTTTTCGCAGCATGACCTAGTGGATAAAATATATAATTGTGTTGCTTACTAAAGGAACTAATAACAGGATATTGTTAATGAAAAAAAGTGTATGGTTTTGGTAAAAATTGGTAAAGTAATTTAAACATGAAGTTTCAAAGAATGTGGAATGCTAGTTGTGTAACATAGTATATATATTAAACAAGTTAACATCAAAAGTTCCAATATACCTTGTGAGAGTTTGGTTTAGTTCCATGCTAGTTGTTGAACAACATCTAGGGAACAATCCCTATTTTGAGAGGCATATAATAAGTGAATCTTACTTTTACAGGAACATATATAATCCAGAAATTGTGTGTGGGTGTAGTAGTCGAAAAACCAAGGGGTTCAAGTACCTTCTATAAGAATGATATTGTACGTGTACATTCATCATAAAGAAAATGTAATTAAGCCCACAAAATAAACAAAAAGTGGTCAAGGGGTTACAATACTCCTTTAAGAATAACAACATTTCTGAGTATAAACCATCTAATCAAAAGGAGAGATATAGTAGTTAAATTGAAATTAAGCAACTTAAAAAGAGACTGCAATCAAGGCCGAGATTGTTTCTTCCAATAGATGAAAATAGAAAGAAAAATATTGATAAAAGTTCCTCTAAGGAGTCTAAGACTTAGGAAATAAATTTACAAAATTCCTGTAGATGAAAGAAGGCCTTATAAGGTTGTTTTGTGACTCATAAATATGGAAAATAAGTATTTCGGATTTCCATCAAATGATATACCATTTTACATACATCACTTTTATCTATGAATCCCATTTAACCTTACAGAAGTTTACAAAAACAAGTAAAAACATTGAATCAAAAACCCTCATCCGGCAGTCTCGAGAATGACCACACATGGGAGTCTACAAAGAGATGGGTAGAGTGGTAGGGTAGTAACCGGTTAGTGCTCATCTCGGTGGATTGTTACTAGTAGGAAAGCTTCACATGCATGGAGAAGCAACAATCTAGTTAAACAAGGAAACCTTGAATGTATAAAGAAAATGGTAGCATTGTTATAACCAAAAACCCACCTGTACAAACCGCCGTGGGTGAAATATGGGTTACGCAAATGAAAAAAATCTTCTTGCCAAGGGAACACCAATGTTTCTCTCTACTTTATCAAATAGAATCCATGGTGTTACACCTCAAAGAGAGAAAATTTTCCAAACTATGCATGAAGGTGAAAAGGAAAAAGAGAAATGAAGTCTACTAATGGATAAGGGTTTGTAGTGAGTTATTATGGGTGCCATTGGATTTATCTCTGAAGATTCGAGCCGCAAAGGTAAATTGAAGTGAGATGGGAGTGAAATCATGAGGTGAAACTTCCAAACCGTAGAGAACTTGCAGAACAACGGTTGACGATGGTAGACGATGAGAATGAGGGCTTCGGTGACCCGCTAGTGTGATGAAATTACCCTCTAATTCTCTTATGTGCATCTCCACCAGCCAAACGTTTACCATAGATCCTAACCATTGACTCGGCAACAATCCCAAAGTATTTCTCTAGTGTTGATATTTCTAGGGTCCCAAGATGAGTAATTTCTATGCGGTGTGAGGTGGAGCAATTTGTAGACGGTTTGTAAGACGTGGGTTAATAGCACGGGATGCACCATAGTCCATTGTTGAGTCATGTAATTAGAGTTTGTGATACATACCTTATATCAACTTTATGATCATTGCCTACCTTGGATAAATATTACAATGTAGTCCAAGCGAAAAAACAATATATATATATATATACACACCATGTTATATGATGTGTATGTACAAAGCATCACAGTTAATTATTTATTTATAAGTAAGGATTAATTAGGTAAATGGTTTTTTTATTTTACTTTTTATGTGGGGTCATCACAGGACGAGGGAAGAAGCAAAATTAGCATAGAGGTTGGCAAGGGAGAAGAGTATAGCATGGGAGGGAATCTTAAGGATTTGACGGGGAATGAGGAAGGGGATTGGGGGAATGGCATAAATAGAGAGGGAGACACATGAGAGAGGAGGTGATGCTTCATCATTTAACAGTAGAAATAAGTATGTTTGTCAAGGGTTCATGAAGGGTGATGGAACATCACCTTAGAACATATCCATTTTGAATCACCTCTATCCAAGATAGTGGTACTTAATTGAAGGATATCAATGATATAATTGTGAGTTTTTTTAGTCTTTTCATGTATTGAATGATGATCTCACATTTCCCTAGTGTTAACCCTAGAGTGCGCTACTAGAGTATCACTTCAGTGTCAATTCAAAGTCTCGTGGACTAATTTGAAGTTGTTTCTATTTATCATAGAGCCATTTTTATTTTATTCTAATTGAGTCAAATGTTTAGAGGATATTATAACATCCCTACTATACTGGGTTGGAGAAGGCCTATCACCGCAGTCAACTTTATAGAAAAGTAGAGCAATAAAAAATGAAGAATGTTATATTTTTACTTTTAAGTGTGGTGAAGATGAAGGTCAAGGAGGAGGTGGTGGAGGAAATAGAGGATTGCTCCGATCACCACCATTACCTTTCGGATGGTTTGAACTATCTCATTGCAAAACTTGATGTCCTTTCATTGTAAAACACTTTTACCATCTCTGGCATGTCATAGAAAGCCATTCTAAAAGCTCTCTCTCCTTAGACATCATCTCATTTCCTTCTTCATGTACCATGACTGGTGTCCTTCTTGGATTTTGTGACCTCCTCGAACCAATTTAGGGTTTGGTTCTTCAAGAACTCCTTCTCTTCTCCTTAATTTAGACCTTGTAATAATTAATAAACACTTGCAACAATAGTCAAACCTTCAAAACAATCATACTCTGATAGCAAACGTATTTGCAATTAAAAATTCGAAGGTTTCTTGAAAACGGTTGCAAGCTAGTTTATTTCTTGTGCGAAATGGATCAAAATTGCAGAAGCACATAAACTTAGTATTTTTAGTTAAGTTTTGAAAATATAATGAGAGAAAAATAGAAAACATGAAGCATCACAAAACAACAATTTGATGACAGAGTTCAGCCCTCCAGGGCTACATCTTGAGGTCGAGCTTCCAATGTTGACACTTTATATTATATGCTCAAAATGAAAATTACATCAAATACAATGCTCAAATCACAAAACAATGTTTTAGTTGTATCAAGAACACCCAAAAACCCTTGTATAGGCTCTTTTTGGGCTCAAAAAGGTTAAAAAATGGCCGAGGTACGTGTTGCTCTCCATTCCTCTATTATATGTCCTATAAAATCACCAAAACTAGCAAACACAGACAATGTTTTCCTTCTTCCGCATATCCCCAAGATGATAATTTCACGTGGGTACGACCGAATTTTCACTGAAATTGGTGCAAAATGTAGGACCCTTAAATGGGCACCCACACCTAAATGCTTCTCTTTTACATAGTCATGTGGCACACAATATGGCCAAGGGTGTAGGCTAGAGGCCATGCACGTACGAGATCTATCACACTTGGTCACATTATAGGCCATATGGCCACGGGCTCGACGCCACAAGCCAACCCCTCCATTGTTAGCCCTACACTCGGTCTTGTAGGATGAATGGAATCGGAGGCTGATCTAACTACTCGCTCCCTCCACCTTACACTGTGGGCATGTCATATGCGATATGACTGGGGTTGGGGTCATGTTCCCCGCCCCGGTCAACACCAAACCCACTCCATTTTAAATATATTTCCTCCATATATATATATATATATATAGAGAGAGAGAGAGAGAGAGAGAGAACAAGTAAGATATGTGGTCCAATAGTAAGTTGTGTGGTTTTTGTGTCAAAGGCTACGAGGTTGAATACTAATAGGTCTATTAACCCCAAAACAAAATTCTACTTGAAAATAAAGGGCTACATAGTGCCTCCTAATTGGATGAACTAAAATTCACCAACCAATCACAATCCACCAATTCAACCTGTATGACCTATTACGTGTCAGCACAAGATTGACCTGTTTCACCACTATACCTATCGAGTTAGCCCACTAACATCAATGCCATGTCATTGCACTGTCTTCCCGTTTAGCAACCCGATCAGCCCTGCAAGTTGAGTTTTTGGTTATTTGACAAAAAATTTATAACATGATAACTTTTACATATTATGTCAGATTCGGGTGATTCAAGAGTTGTTTTAATAAGACGGATGAGATATAATATTTCACATTTTTTTTGAGATATTTTGAGTACTTTCAATTTTGAGCAAATCTTGTATCCCTTGGATCAGATAAGAGGGGACCCGTGATATCCCCCAATTATGGGGATAGTACGTAGTATTATTTTTTCTACTGTCGTAAAAGACTCGTTAGAAATTGTGAATGTTTTGTATATAAATAAACAGATGTATTTTTGCAAAACGTTTAGGAAGGGTTTCCTACAAGATTATGGAATGGATGGATGTGGGATAGGATTATCGTGTGCAAACAGTTCAGATAGTTAAGGGTTGGAAGTTAGTTGCATGATTCCTCTCTCTAGGAAAAGGAAAATCTTGGGAGGCCAAGAGGGTATTGGAAACCTGGGGCATATAGAAGGAACGCAGAGGACATTGTTATTTTGGTTTTCTTGAGCTTGATAGGACATGAAGAAGCAAACCAGATTTGAGTTCTCAAGCTGGGTAGCCAGTGGAACTCAGTAAATAGTGAGAGACTAAAGCTGGTTGGGACCAGGTGGTCAAGAAACCAGTTAGTCTCACTATTTTGAGCACGGAATTGGTTCGAGAAGAGTTAAAGGCGTGAATCTCATTCTCATAGGTTGTGGGAAGCATTCTCCTTTTTGTAATCTTGTCGAGCACCACTTCGAGAATAAATAAGTGCTTATAATTTGGTACATATGCTTGTAAGTTTAAGAACATTTAGAATTATATAAGAACAAAGAAACCCTATGTTAATTTCCTATAGGAATTGACATCATTGTGTTATCTTTCTATAGAAATTAGCAACAAAATACTATAAACAAAATACATGACTGTGTTATTTTTCTATAGAAATTAGTAGTAGAATATTATGGAAAAAATACATGACTGTGTTATTTTTATGTAGAAAATAGTAGTAGGATATTATGGAAAAAATACATGACTGTGATATTTTATGGCAACACGACATGGTGGATAAAATATATAATTGTGTTTCTTACTGAAGGAACTAATAGTAGGATATTATTAATGAAAAAAAGTGTATGGTTGTGTTGAAACTTAGTAAAGTAAATTATGCATGAAGTGTCACAGAATGTGGAATACTAGTTGTGTAACATAGTATATATATTAAACAAGTTAACATCAAAAGTTCTAGAATACCCTATGAGAGTTTTGTTTAGTTCTAAGCTAGTTGTTGAACAACATCCAGGGAACAATCCCTATTCTAAGAGGCATATAATACGTGAATTTGACTTTTACAGGAACATATATAATCCAGAAACTGTGTGTGGGTGCAGTAGTCAAAAAATAAAGGGGTTCAAGTACCTTCTATATGAATAATATTTTAAGTGTACATTCATCATAAAGAAAATGTAATTAAGCCCACAGAATAAACAAAAAGTGGTCAAGGAGTTACAATGCTCCTTTAAGAATAACAACGTTTTTGGGCATAAACCATCCAATCAAAAGGAGAGATATAGTAGTGAAATTGAAATTAAACGACCTAAAAAGAGAATACAGTCAAGGTCAACATTGTTTCTTACAGTAGATGAAAATTCAAAGAAAAATACTGATAAAAGTTCCTCTAAAGAGTTTAAGGCTTAGGAAATAAATTTACAAAATTCCTGCAGACGAAAGCAGGCCTTATGATGTTGTTTTATGACTCATAAATATGGAAAATAATTCTTTCAGATTTCCATTAAATGAGATATCACTTTACATACATTAGTTTTATCTATGAAGCCCATTTAACCTTAGAGAAGTTTACAAAAATAAGTAAAAACCCTTAATCAAAAACCCTCATCAGGCAGTCTCAATAATGACCACACTTTAGAGTCTGAGAAGAGATGGGCAGAGTGGTAGGGTAGTAACTGGTTCGTGCCCGTCTCAGTGGATTGTTACTAGTAAGAAAGCTTCACCTGCATGGAGAAGCAACGAGCTAGTTAAAATGGTAGTGTTTCTACAACCAAAAACCCACCTGTACAAACCACGTTTGGAGGAATATGGGTCACACGAATGCATATAAGCTTGTTACTAAGGGAACACCAACCTTTCTCCCTGCTTTATCAAACAGAATCCATGGTGTTACACCTCAGAGAGAGAAAATGTTCCAAACTATGCATGAAGGTGAAAAGGATGAAGAGAAATGAAGCTTACTAATGGATAAGGGTTTGTAGTGAGTTATTATGGGTGCCATTGGATTTCACTCTGAAGATTCGAGCCGTAGAGGTAAATTGGAGTGAGATGGGAGTGAAATTGTGAGGAGAAACTGCCAAACCCTAAATAACTTGTAGAGCAGTGTTCGACGACGATAGGGGATTAGAATGAGGATTTTAGTGACCCAGGAGTAGGAGGAAATTACCCTCTAATGCTCTTACGCGCATCTCCACCATCTAAACGTTTACGATAGATCCTGGCCGTTGACTCAAAAATAATCCCAAAGTCTTTCTCTGGCATGGATCTTTCCGGGATCCCTGGATGAGTAATTTCTATGTGGTGTGAGGTGGAACACGTTTTAGAGGGTTAATAAGACCTTGGTTAATATCACAACATGCACCATAGTCCATTGTTGATTCATGTGATTAGAGTTTGCGAAGCATACCTTATATCAACTTTATGATCATCGCCTAGCTTGGATAAATATTACAATGTAGTCCAAATGAAAACTATATCTATATATATATACATAATATATATATAATAATAATATATATAATAATTATAATATATATATATATATATATAATATATATATATTATAGTATTATCTGTGTGTGTGTGTGTGTGTGTGTGTGTGTGGTGTGTGGTGTGTAGAAGTGCACAGTTAATTATTTATTTATAAGTAAGGATTAATTAGGTAAATGATTTTAATTTCTTTTTAATTTTTTTTATGTGGGGGCATCACAGGACCAGGGAGGAAGAAAAATTAGCATAGAGGTTGGCAAGGGAGAAGAGTATAGCATGGGAGGGTTTTCGAAGGGTTTGGAAGGGAATGAGGAAGGGGATGGGGGGGATGTCATAAATAGAGAGGGAGACACATGAGAGAGGAGGTGATGCTTCATCCTTCAATAATAGAAAGAAGCATGTCTGGCAAGGGCTCATGAAGGGTGATGGAACATCACCTTAGAACATATCTATTTTGAATCAACTCTATCCAACATAGTGGTACTTAATTGAAGGATATCAATCATCATGGGACATAATTGTGATTTTTTTTAGTCTTTCCATGTATTGAATGATGATCTCACATTTTCCTAATGTTACCCCTAAAGTGCCCTAATAGAGTATCACTTCAGTGTCAATTCAAAGTCTCGTGGACTAATTTGAAGTTGTTTTTATTTGTCACAGAGTCCTTTTTATTTTATTTTGATTGAGTCAAAATGTTTAGAGGAGATTATAACATCCCTACCATACTGGGTTGGAGAAGGCCTCTCACCATAGTCGACTTTATAGACAAGTAGAGAAATCAAAAGTGAAGAATGTTATATTTTTACTTTTAAGTGTGGTGAAGATATATAATACTTCTAATTTTTAAGAATATTTATATTGAACACTTAAAAATGCTATTTGAGCATCCTTAGAAAGTAATTTATTTCAATATCAAAATTCATGTATATTTTTTAACTAAATAAAAATAAGAATTTTAATGTTGACCATAATAAAATATTTTAATGCTTAAAGAGAAAAAATATAAAAAATAAATACTGAAAGAAATAAAATCCAAGTATTTCATAATAAGAGGGAGATGTGTACTTAATTCATTTTTAATATAAATTTAATATGGAATTTGAAAACTATTAATAATAATGAAAAATGAAATGTAGATCATAAATAAAATATTACAATATGTAGAGTTAAGTAATATCTAAATGTAGATTTAAGGGATCAAATTTCTAGAGGCTCAATATTATTTCATGTTTTGTATTTTAAAAGAGGTTTGTACCTCAAAGGATTTGATCCCTAGATACATGCTTTGATGTATATTGGTAAAATATTTCAAAGGCCAACTTAAATCAAAAGATTTAATTATAGTTCCATGCTTAAGCTGGATCTGAGTTAGTAAAATATTTCCATGTCCAACATAAATTGTGTGTGTAGAGATAGAGAGAGTTTTCTATTACCTCTTAATCAAAGAGATAAGTAATTCATTAAATTCATAGAAAATATAAAGTCTATTTGAAAAATATTAATAACAAGAAAATTTTCAATATGGACTATAAATAAAATATTTCAATACTCACGATTAAGTAACATATTTCGATATTAGAGAATACTCACAGCTAAGTATTATATTTCAATATTAGAGAGAGTGAGGTGCATGATAGTTATTTCCCAACATCAGAGAGATGTTTATTAAGAAATATATTAATAATGAAAAATACAAGGTAGTTTACACAATCCTTTCAAGATTCAATTATGCAATTTGGATAACGAAAAAATGCAATTTCACTAAGAATTATTTGGTGTAAATATTTTGTTAGTGTTGTTGAGAATGAAGGAAGGGGATGTGCAATTTTTTTTAGGGTGAGCAATGGAGATGATACATGGTACATATATGTTAGTGTAAATCTATGTTAACCATGAATCTAGCAAACCTCGGTAGGAATTAATGGAGATGATACATGGTACATATATATTAGTGTAAATATATGTTAGCCATGAATCTAGCAAACCCCAATAGGAATTAATGGAGATGATACATGGTACATATATGTTAGTGTAAATCTATGTTAACCATGAATCTAGCAAACCTCGGTAGGAATTAATGGAGATGATACATGGTACATATATATTAGTGTAAATATATGTTAGCCATGAATCTAGCAAACCCCAATAGGAATTAATGGAGATGATACATGGTACATATGTACTAG
>APFE031563650.1:0-19016 GCA_000404065.3 Pinus taeda
ATTAGTGTCCTCTCTCTGATAGTTCTTGATTCCACTTGGAGATTGATGATCTCTTACTCATCCCTGGGCGAATTCAGTGAGGCAAGTGTCACAGGAGAAGTTTCTGGAAGATTCCATGATCATCCACCTTGCAAACTGTCTCTTTCATTTGTCTACTCTCGCCCATCGCACTCTACAGAATGGCTTTCCAGTAAGCATCACACTTTTTACTCTGAGCAGGTGAGATGCATCACACCCTCTGCACTGGGCATTCTGTATGGTCCAGTTTTGACCAGTTCTGAGCAGTTTTCTGTGGAAAACTTCTGGGGGATGTTGTAATTAGTTGACCTTGCTCCTTTAGGGTGTGAAGCAAAACTTTTAGGGACTTAGAAGCCCTTGGTTAATGGACATGTATGATTGGGGTTGCAGTGCCCAAAAATGTCTATAACAGTTGGGATGATCCCCCAACTTCTGGACTTCAATTCTTTCCCCTAGCTTCTAGATGTGTAGCTTGAACAGATACCTCATCTATACTAGTGGGATTAAACATGAGGATAGTGTGCCTCATGTAGCTGTGTAGACCACCAATGTACTTCAACAGAGTCTCAGGTGAGTCTAATGAGATTCCTAGAATCAATGCTCTTTTTCTAATCGAAGAGTTTGCCAGCTCATCATGGCTTGCTACATGTAGGCCAATGGATAGAACTGCTTTTTGATTGCAAAAACAAATTCACTTCAGACAGAAATAGTCTTACCATGTCTCTTCATGTCAGCTTGGGTCCTGGCTTCCCACCAAGCCAAGGAAGTGCCTCCAAGGCATAGGCTTGCCAGCTGAATCTTGCTCTTGTCTGAATCAATACTCTGCACCCTACAATAAACATCAATTTGTCTAATCCAATTGTCCAGCTTTTCTGCATTCAACTCTCCATTATATATTGGTAAATCAAATTTAACATCTAGTTTAATCAAAGATGTCTTCTTTTTATGTTCAGGGCTATTAGGAGGTGTGAGAAAGCTTTCTTCTTTCCCTTTTCCTTTGGAGTGGTCATGGGGGAGAGACTCATCTTCTCCTTTGTCTTGTTTGGAACCTGATGAATCTTCATCCTTGTGTTTTCTAAAATCCTTATACATTTCTTCTACCATGGACCTTATGGCTAGGAAACTATCTGCGAATTGAGGGTCTGGCCCCACAGAACCTTCCTCTGACATTGTCTTCTGAGGATAGACTCTTCCAATATCAGGATTAGTTTTGACCAACTCTCCTTTTCCCAATTTGAGCTTTGATCTAGTTAGCATTCAACAGCTAAATCTATCACAAGCGTGTCTAACCTTAACAGCCTAGGGCTCTAATACCACTTGATATGAAAATCACTTGCGAGTGATCTCAGTTAATTAATTAATTAAGGTATTACAGACTCATGTTCTAGTGTGTGTCTATGTTATCTTAGACAATGGATCGATAAGATTGCAAAATACACAGACACTGGGAAACAGTAAGAGAAAACACAACAAGCAAATGCAAAACACAACAATTTAATAAGGAGTTCACCCAATCCTCCTGGGCTACGTCTCTGGTCCAGCTTTCAATGGTGGCCTTCTTTATTGTGTCTTTAAGCAAAGTTTTTTTTTTTACAAAGAGGAGCTCAATTTGAGTCTCTTGAAACAGATGATGCTTAGTAGGGTGGTACTTGGATTCCCTAAGCCACTAGAGTGCACAGACTCCCCCTTACTAAGCCTCGAACTCAACTGGTCTTAATGGGATGAGTCCAGCTTGGTACTCAGTTCCCGATCCTCTCAGGGATTGCTTGAACCTCTAAAGCCTGGTTCTGTCTGCTCGATGCTACCTTAACTCTACAGATCAACTCGGTTCTCTGTTCTCTGCTACTTGCTTCGCTCTCTATTATGTCTCTTTGTCTCCTCCTTCTCCTATTTCTTTTTCTCTGTCTATTCATGGCTTAAAGCCAATCCATCCCTTGAATGCTCACTTCCTCTTCCGTCTCTTCGGATCGCCTGCTGCTGTCCACTTGGAATTCCCTGCCTCTGCATCATCGCTACTATGTAACGTTTCACCGGGAGGTGGCCACTTGTCCTCTCACAAACTGAGCGCCAGCTCTTCCTCGACGATTCGTTATTTTGGTTACTTTATGAAATGATTCATCCGCCAGCTTAGTGGTCAAATCGAACTTCAAACCTTTATGCACCGTAGCTTATTTCTCCCTCCAAATCTGGTCTCCCATCAGGTGTAATCTCCACCGTTAGATCTGGGACCCCCAGATCCTATGGTTATTGCTCTTATCGCATGGTTGACTTGCTCAAAAGTTAGACCGCGATGAGAACGTTTTTCTCTCTCATCCGTCGGATATGCGTCATCCAACATATGGAATCACTCTTTCTCCTGACAAACCCGCTTACCACCCAAAATGCCTCTGATATACCGCCAGTTTTGGAGCGCGGGACCTGCCTGTCATTTCAGCACTTTTCCCACGGTTTTCCAGTTTCCTTGTGACCGAGCGCTCGGGGCTTTTCCATTTCGAGGGGTTTTTCCCAGCGATGAGAAACAATTTTCTGATCTGGATTTCCCAATTGCTAGTTTGTGCCACTGCACGGTCTCCATGGGCCAAGAGTCAGCTCGCTTTGACCGAGGTCCTCATTGTTCCGTGCTGGCTACAAACTGCCACTGTCCAAAGGTCCTTCCTGCTAGCTCTTTGTTCACAAGTTTTTGAAGTCTATCATGATTCGAAACAGTCACAGAACTCTGATAATTTTCAAGGATCCAATTCGGATCAGTTGTGTATGGTATATTTGTCTATGTTTTTATGTTGCAAACTAAGTTTAAAAAACCATTAATTTATGTACTTTTTCAAATTGATCCATTCCATAAAATATATAAAAATTTACTTGCAAATTTTTCATAAACCTTCAAGTTTGTAATACATATCAATTTGAGATGTTTGAGCAAGTTCTAGATATGACATGGATACATTATGATGACAAAGAGTGGGAACCAATTGGCAAAGAATCTCGTATATAGATGGGAATAAGATACATACATTAAGACGGTGTTGTTGTATGAAACAAGCTTAGGCTTGTAATTGACACCTCCTCGAGAGGGAGAATGACTATGGTATCCTTTTTTTATATGTATGTTTTGTTCTAATATGATATTTGATTTTATGTCCTGTATGAACAGGAGAAAACTACTATTGTGACTTGATGATTACCATATATGAGCATGGTTATATGTTTCTAATTTACAGAGAGCATCATTGATCGAGTACATTGAGCCAGCTCCCCCCCATATTTGAGCTCCCAGGGTGTGGAATTGAGATAGAGGTCTCCTCAGGTTGAGGGATCTCTGGACAATAGGGTATCACCCCTATCTGTTACCCATAGGGATGAAGATGTTTCTCCCCTATCTTGGTATTTGCAGAGTATATCCCAGTTGGAATCATACCCACAAGTCAAGCTTGTTGGGATTGTCCCTCCCTGTCTAGACATTGGTCTGAAGGGGCTTTGGGTCATATGATCCTTACCTTTTGGTAAGTCGGTTATCTCACCCAAGCTCGGATTATGATGCATGTGTTCTACCACGTGACTCTTGAGGGTCATTCTTGGGAAGATCAATAGGAAATAGGATGGGTTGAGATGTTCTCCCTTATATCACTTATTTCTCGATATGCGATCATAGATGTTTAGCTCCTCCATGAGATTCCATGTTGAATGTGATCCCCGATGTGATTTTCAGATGTTCTCTCTAATGCTGATTTGGGTCATAGAATTGGCTCCCCGCTGATGTTTCCTAGGTGGTAGCATTTGGCTCCCCACTGGAAGAGATTCTGGGTGGTAGTAGTGGCTCCCTGATGAATAGAGGTCGATAGCTTAGGCTCCCCTCCGATGTCAAATTATTCTTCTTTTAGATTCGAAAATATTCAACACATGAACAAGGACAATCAAGAGATAATCAGGAATAAGTAAGAGATGAATCAAGATGAACAATGACGATATTACATGATGGGATTCTTGATATTATATATGATATGATGACAGGATGACATGTTCATCAATGGTCAGATATTGACAGGTGAAATTCTCTTTAGTTGAGAGGGAGTGTTAAAATAGGAAAATATGGTAAAAATCCACTTTGTACAACTCATTTTATGGAGATGATGATTTCATTGAATTCTTCTTTTTGAGAGGACCAAAATCGACCTAAAGATCATCTAATTTGGACAAGGGAAAGTATGTTTTTGAATTATGAGCCCATATGTGAATATTTGATCAGGTCGGCCCTAAAGAAAATTGGACACCCTTGGAAGGCTATAAATACAAGTGACTTCTACCTCATTTGGACATCATCATGGATCATTCTTCTATTGTCTTTCTTATTTTTGGATTGCATAGGTCTGAGGCAGATCCGCAGAGGAATAGGTTGGCTCGAAGATGAAATTGTAGGGTCCGAAGCTCACATCTATTTTTTAGGGTTTTGGGCCTCAGTCGTAGGCATGACACAAGAAGAACTCAACCATAATCACTCACTAATCAACTCATCTGTTCGACTAAAACATCTCAGTCACACACACAACTCGTCCTCCACGTTATTGGCATCTAAGGTTTCAGAATCATAGTCATGGGCTCTCCAAAGGCTAAATTTGACCACAATCGATGGCATATATGCTCAAGGGAGGGATTGGACCTTTCCAGTCGCACACATGAATCCTCCTCCATGTGACTCGGAACTAAATATTGGTTTTTTCATTGTCTGAAGTTTTTGCTTGTTCACCACAAACAGTGACATTTCATTATAGGCTTTTGAATCAAGGTTTTGAGTATAACCATTGATGGGTTCATTATTAGTTGATTATTGTTGAATAGGTTTATGGTTGAAGATATGGATTAGTGTACTCTCATTTACTGAATCATTTAATGATGATCTAATAAGAACAATAATTTGAAATGGTTTTTCCCATAGTGGGTTTTTCCCTAGTCTCCAACCAATCCTGGTGTCTCTATGTGTGAATGTTTTTCTTCTATTGTTCCTTTATCTTCCGTTGCATTGATGATTATGATATTGTTCTTTCTACATAGTTTCATATGTTGTTGAATAATGATGTTATGGTGTTATGGGGTGAATTTAATGTGTAAATTAATAAATGCAATTATCAAAGCAAAGAACAATATAGCCCTAAGAAAAATTAACAGGACATGTTCCTCTTCCTGATCTAACATGGAAGGCTCATAGAGTTTTAGATTCTCTACATTCACAACTAAGTAAATGTGCATGTATGGTGGTCGCCTGAGTTGATAGCCATTATCACCCACCTTTTCCATTATTTCAAAGGTACCACACCGCAAAGCCTTGATTTTATTTCCAGGGTCATGTAACCTCTCCTTATTCAATTGTATCCATATTATGTCTCCCACCTTAAACGATTTCTCTGTTTTGCGTTAATCATGTTTGGTCTTGTATTTTCCTAGTGACTTTGTAGTGTCTCTTATACCTATATATTTATATACTTGATCTTCTCAAGAAATATTTTAGCCCTCAAGGTGTCCCTTGTAAGATCGTCCGTAACTCTTCCTTACTAGCCATAAGTAATATCTAAAGGTGAGGGAGACAAATATCCAAAACAAGTTTCAAATGGGTACTTACCAGTAGAAGTGTAGACTTCTCTATTATAAGAGTGTTGTATATATATTAGATTTTTATCCCACATCTTTGGATGCTTCTGATTATAACTCCTCAAAAGTTGCACCAAAGTCCTCTTGACTACTTCAGTTTTCCCATCTCTCTATGGATGGAATGTTGCAGACCTCTTCAACTTGGTGTCCATATTCTCCAACAATATAGTCCAAAATGCACTGAGAAATCTTGTGCCGCTATCTGAAATGATGCTCCTGGGTATCCCAAAGTGCACCCAAACCTATCCAAAGAAAAATTTTGTTGCTTCTTTCCCACTAATGATATTTTTACAGGGCATCAAAACACACAACTTATTGAACCTCTAAACTACCAAAAATAGGTAGTCATGTTCCTTCCTATTTTTTGGTAAACTACCCACAAAATATATGGAAATTATTTCCTAAGGAAGAGTGTATACTTATAAGAGATGATATAAACCATCTTTCCTGTTACTAGGCTTGTTGGTAAAAAAAATCATGCATCCTCTTATGAACCTAGCTACATTAATGCACCAAAGCTTTATCATATTTGTCTGTCTAATTTGCGTGATTATTCTCTGTTGGACGGTCCCCCCTATTACAGATTATTCTCTGTTGGACGGTCCCCCCCTATTGCAGATTATTCTCTGTTGGAAGGTCCCCCGCTATTGGTATCAGAGCCACTCCCCGTTCCTTGGATTTATTATATTCTATAGATAGAGCCTAAAGTTAGCTAGGTAGCCTTTGAAAAGCATCTTGTCTTACAAGTGCTAAGTAGATAAAAGTTGCTTCAGTCAATCTCTGGAATAGCACTGTAATATTTCAACATGGCCAGTTTCTTAAGATCTTTTTCTACCATTGATAAGAAATCTGTATCTGAAATAAAAAAATAGATCCCTTGAGACAGATCTAGAAGAACATGAGAAAGTAGAAGACCCGGAGAATTGGAATCCTCCTACATTAAATACAAAAGAAATTTATCTAGTCCCGATTATGTTCAAATTAACCAAGAAGGCCTATTTTAAAGAATTTGAACTGAAAGTCAAAATAAAGGGTCCATCTGTACAAATTATAGGTTTAAATTTGTTTTCTGAAGATGAAATTAAAAAATTCAGAAAGTGGGTTGCTGAGAAGAAATTTTTTTATTTGCACTTTGGGGGAATTAGAATTGGCTTAGCCCCATTGGTTCATCGTGGTCTAAACACTCCATGTATAGCAGAACTTTTTTATACAAGGCACAATTCGTATGATCATGCCCGAATAGGAACCATACAAGGAAATCTTTCCTTGGGATGCTCGTATGGAACAATCTACCCTGATTATGCACAGTCTAACAGATGTCCATCTCAAAGATTGTTGGAAAGTTTTGATAGGAGTGCAAGGTATATCTATGGTTGATGATAGTGAATATTTGTCTATGATAGTCCAGACCTCTTTTCAGCTGACAAACACTGTACATCCAAAGTTAAAACAGTCGGTGTTAAAAGATTGTGTTGCAGTAGGAGTAGGCAATGCACAGATCGAAGGCATTCATTATGATAAGGAAGCCTTGCCTAGTGACTGGTACATTCAATATAAGTCTCTGGCTGCAGATAGTTCAAATAAATTGGTCAAAAGAATGTATGTTTCTGATGACTGTGCTAAAATCATACCAAACCAACCGAGAATACCTAGACCAATGGCCTTGCCAGAAAAACATGTGTTACCAACTCAAAAAAAAAGAACCAATCCCTGTCAGTGGAAGAAGATCTTTTTATCGCCATATTCCTATACCAGAGGAACCTAGTTCTTCCACTAGTACACCATTGTCTGATAATCAATTGTATATACTAGAAGAAAATCCATTTCTTGCTGTAAATAAGATGTTTAGAACATATGTAAATACTTTCCCGCTAGTAGAAGAATTTCAGTATGCAAATAGGAGATTTGTGAAAGGAGGAAAATGGCCTCCCAAAACAAAGTTTTGTACTTCTTCATCCAGTTCTAGACAGCCACCCACCAGAGCTGATTGTGCCCCATTGCTAGAACATAATTCACAGAATCCGAATGATCTAGACCAAGTATATCAGATAGGAAACTATCTAACCACTTGGTGTTCTCATGCCGAAGATGTTCTGGATGATTTAGGCATACAAGCTGATCTAATAAATGCCAATCTGAAGTTGCTATATGATGAGAAACAGAAAGAGAAGCAAGAAAAGGAAGAAAGGAGACAGAAGGAGACAGAAGAAAAAGGCCAAAGAAACTCCAAAATTTCATATAGATATGTCTGCACCCAACTATTGGGATCTAGAGGAAGAAGAAAAGGAAGCAAAAGAAAGAACCTCTGCAGAAGAAGGTACTTCTAAAGATACTGGAAAGTTAACCAGTGAGTCTAAGACGTTCAGAGCAGATAAACCTTTTGAATCTAAGGAGGAAGTAATGACCTTAGAAAAAGCTGCCTCTAAATTCCCATCTTTCATTTTGCCATCTATACATAATCAAAATAAGGCACATATTTTGAAAGAAGTAAATAAATATCCTAGAATTGAAGAAGACCTGTATGCAGCAAATACCAGTGGCTATGTTCTAGATTTAGATAATTCTTCAAACCCTGGAGAATCAATCAGAATCTGGATAGGAGCATTATATCAAATGCAGGTTACTACAAAATTGGATAATATATGCATCATGGTCCTAGTAGAAAAAAGAATGACTGGAATAGTCTATGATTGGTGGATGGGACCATCTGAAGAAGAAAGAAGAGCTGTCATGGAAGCTGGTTTGTCTACCTTGGAACTGTTATTGAAAACACAGTTCGTGCCAAAACCAGTAGATGAGAAAAAGCAAATTATAATTGATCTTAGCATAATGGAATTAAAAGATCTAAAATATCTTGATCAATTTAGCAAAGATTTCATGGCTAAGGTATTTAAAGCTAATCTCTCTAATGATGTGGCTCAGAAAATTTCATTTATGTCAAAATTACCATGCAATCTAGGAGACCTCGTAATGAAAGATCTAGATGTACAAAGCAAAAGACTAGATCATATTTATTGGGTTGATCTTCTGTTCAAAGTTACAGAAAAAGTCAAATATTTATGTTGGCAGAAAAAAGTGCACGACATCACACCAAGTTCAGATGTCTGCAAAATAATGCTACCATGGACACCTTTTAAAAAGAAGAAGAAAACGAAAAGGTATGGTAGATTCAAACGCAAGAGAGTCTCTAACCCAAGAAAGCCTTTCAGGAAATATAAATTTTTGAAAAAGATTGTCAAAACTAATAGTCTAATCTATATCCTGGTCCAGGTTCAAGTCAGAAATGAATGGATTTTTGTAGACACTTTTGTTGATACCAGAGGATCAAATAATTTGTCTAGACCATCTTTATTCAAATCTCTGTGGAAACCACTAAAAAATATTTTGGTTTGAGAAACCATAGGAGGATCTGTCAGTCTAACACATTATGTTGACAATATTTCTTTAAAAGTTGGAGGGAGTATTGTTAAGATTTCTGCAATCCGGCATTTTGATCCCTCAGCTAGTCTTATGTTGGGAATGCCATTTTTAAACTCTGTGCTTCCAGTTACGATCAGCCAAGATAAGCTGGTTATTAATTTGAAAAAGAAAGATATTTATGTTCCTAGATTGTTTATTGCAAACTCAGAATCTAGGTATGAGAATAGCCAGAAAGCCAAAAAAGGATTCTGATGATTGGCAAGAAGTCCTGCAATTTTATGAAAAGAGAGCAGAATCAAAAACAAAACAATTGGCATGCATTGATCCCAACTGGTCTACAGAACAAGGTGATATCCATCAAAGACTTCTGAAGAGTTGCTTTGAAAACCCACAGCAGTTTTGGGAAACAGAGAGCCTGATGCAAGAAATCATAACCTTGCATGATAATGGAGTCAAAGGTAAGATGATTCCTTGTACCCCATCCAATGAGCAGGAGATAAAGAATCAGATAAAAGAACTGCTACAAATGCAACTCATTGAGCCGAGTGAATCTCACTATTCTTGCTCAGCCTTTCTTGTGAGGAATCACTCTGAGATAGTAAGGGGAAAGCCAAGGATGGTAATAAATTACAAACCCCTCAATGCCATTACTCAGAGCTTTAATTATCCATTGCCAAGACCTGAGACAATCATGCAGAAAATTCAGCACAGCAAGGTGTTTAGTAAGTTTGATATGAAGTCAAGATATTATCAGATTCAGATCCAGCCAGAAGACCGGCATAAAACCGCTTTCATTTTTCCAGCCGGATTTTACCAGTGGAAGGTTGTACCTTTCGGTTTGAAAAACGCCCCAGCATTCTTCCAACGAAGAATGGATTATATTTTTGCTAAATATGATTTCATTGTAACATACATAGATGATATTCTTATTCACAGTCCAGATGTACATACTCATCTAGAGCATTTAGAAATTTTCTTGAAAGAAGTTTAGCAACATGGAATAGTTCTGTCAGAAAGAAAAATGTCTTTATTGCAAGATAATGTTGATTTTCTGGGAATTAATGTTATCAATGGTGCAATCCAAATGCAACCTCATGTTTTAACGAAATTGACACAATTTCCTGATGAATTGAAGGACACCAAGACAATTCAGAGATTTTTGGGAGTTTTGAATTATCTTCACAAGTATGTTCCAAATTTGACAGAGAAGACAACACCGATCATAAGACATCTCAGACAGGGATGGTCTCAGGAAGCGACAGAAGCTGTTAAACGATTAAAAGAAGAATGTCAACACCTACCAAAGCTTCAGCCACTAGGTGATGGTTTACTCATTCTTCAGACTGATGCTTCTTTAGAATTTTGGGCAGTTGTTCTATTAGAACAAAGAAAAAACAGTGAAGGTAAAACTGAAGAAAACCTTTGTGCATATGCTTTTGGTGAGTTCACTCCAAGCCAAAAGAATTACTTCATAGCCGAAAAAGAAACATTGGCTATATTCAACGGGATACAACGATTTGAGGTATATCTCACTCCCGTAAGGTTTTTAATCAGAACAAATTCCAGAAATTTCAAATATTTTCTATCTGCCAAAATTTCAAGACAAATTGCTAAAGGAAGAATCCTAGCTTGGCAGATCTGGTTCCAACAATTTGAATTTGACGTTGAGTGGATCCCAGGAAATTCCAATTTTTTGACAGACTCATTAACCAGAGACATGAATAAAGCATTCATAACTTGTACAGGTTCATATTTTGATATCCCAGGCAAAAGTTCAAAAGATGACAATTTTGCCACGTTTGTAGATAGATTCAGAATTTTTGAAAGTCATGCAGTTCATATTGCAGAAGAGATTAAAAAGGTGGTAGGAATGAGGTTGAAAATAAATACTTAGATCATAAAGTGCCAAGCATGGCAGTCCAAGAATATAGGTGCCTCTATAGGCCTAGATGATACATTGGTAAAAGTATTTCCTTTGCCAAACATGAAGGTGAAACTCTTTTTCAGGAGTTTATCTGATTTATGGTCTAGTGTATATATTGATGAAATGATTTGGACACTTAAAGTTTTAAATTATTATCAGATCATTGGAGGAATTGATTTTGCTTTGGAGTATTTTTACAGGAGCCAAATTAATGGACCTCGAAGAAATTCCTATCAAAACGGAAGTTGAAAAGTTCATGTTGTCTCTAAAGATTCCTGATATATTTGAAGAATTGGAAGCCTCTTTCTTGCAGAGATATGATGAAAATTATGCAGTCAACAACACTTTCCCTCAGTACGAGATATTTGAAGAATTTGATGATTGGGAAATGAAAGGAGGTGTATGCAGAAAAAAGCCATCGACTCGAGTATCTCAATGCATTCAAAGGACATATCAGTATCTTAGAACCTTCTCATATCCTTGGGATTTTCACAGTTTAAGATTGAGAGAAAGCATTGATCGTAATCCTTTCGCACAGGTATTCAACCATGAAAGAATCATAGAGATAGAAACAAGCAACAATCAAGAGATGATCAAGCAGCATGCTGATTGGTTTCATGAATTCGGCAACTTAAAGTTGATAGAAAAACTCTAGATTCTAAATAAAATGAATGACTTACAAGGAGAACCTAAAGCTTTAAAATTTGTAATTAATCAAAAAGCTTTAGTTACCATAATCACAAGATCTCCTAATTGGAATAATAATGTCATTCATATCGTCAGTCTTATGATCTCAAAGAGAATCTGCACTTCAATAATTTTTTAGCAAGGATGGCAGCATAAAGACTTTATGAGTGATAATTGCAGATCATGGATTCAACATGCCATAGAAGGGTCCACAAACATGTTTCAGATATTTAAGTGGGAATTATTATATGGCATCGAGCTGGCAGTCCAAAGATCACCTGCTGTAAGACATGCCTACAAAAATTATTTCCTAGATATAGAGATAAGTGATGTACCTTTTTTAAACAAGTGGGAAAAACAGGAAGCCATGTACACACCCCAGCAATCGGGCCTCCACAAGATAAAGACAAATATGGAAAAGGGAGAATCTTCAAAAGAAGCATATAGGAGGACAATCACGATAGATACAGATGATAAAGGAAAGGATGAGTTGACAGATGCTCAGGACCCAAAAGCAGATATCGACGAAGAATACAATCGATTGATTGACCGCCACTACCAAAGAATACTCGATGAGTACGAGCCATCTCCAGGATCTTCAGAAAAAGACGACTCCGATAGGAGTCCAATGGGACCATGGTAGAATCTTTTAGCTAGCAATGTGATAATGTGATCACATGTTGTAGCTAGAATCTTTGTACTGGAAAAGATTGAGTAGACACCGTCGGTGAAAGAAATACTGACAGGACCCTCAATAATTTCCTTTTTACGTCATTGCTTAGATAGGATTAGATTCGTTAGAACTCTATATAAGAAAGAGTCTGCAGAAGTTCAAGGCATCGCTTGACAGAGAATTGTTGAAGAGAGCATTGCTTGAGAGAACTCTGAGACTTTGGTTGTAATAAGCTTTTATGTATTATGCTTGTTTTTGTTAATATCGAAGCCTACTGGGCTACCTGTCTGAGCACAGTTCCTGTATCCAAAAGTACCTTGAGCTGTAAGGCGCTGGAGTTTGGAAGACCCGTGGAGAGAGGTTGTGTTGCTCGCGCATGATCGGTTGAGGATGGTTTCTTGACTCAGATATGTTTTTTGGAAAACTTTGACGTTAATCCGAAGTAGGTTTGAATGCACCAAAGCTTTATCATATTTGTCTGTCTAATTTTCGTGATTATTCTCTGTTGGACGGTCCCCCCCTATTGCAGATTATTCTCTGTTGGACGGTCCCCCGCTATTTTTTAACTGAAATATCAGATGTAGAAGCTGAAGAAGAAGAAAATGTATAGAAAATGAATTTTTGTCCATCATGTTCTGATGACGATTTTTCAGAAGAAAATCATTATAGTGAAGAAGAAAGTGACACGGATTATGAAGTCACAAGTGAGACATCAGACGACTCAGATGATGAATCTGCAAGCGCAGTTTCTTTATCAGTCAATCAAGGTAAACATCCTGTGTCACAGTTGCCAGAAATAAATGCTTTTTGTCCGTTTGAAAAGAAAACAACTGTTTCAACAAGTTTTCCACAACCAGACGTTAAAAGAACAGAAGAAAATGTATTGTTGAAAAATATTGTCAAAACTAATAGCCTAATCTATATCACGGTCCAAGTTCAAGTCAGAAATGAATGGATTTCTATAGACGCTTTTGTTGATACCGGAGGATCAAATAATTTGGCTAGACCATCTTTATTCAAATCTCTGTGGAAACCACTAAAAAATATTTTGGTTTCAAAAACCATAGGAGGATCTGTTTGTCTAACACATTATGTTGACAATATTTCTTTAAAAGTTGGAGGGAGTATTGTTAAGATTTCTACAATCTAGCATTTTGATCCCTTAGCTAGTCTTATGTTGGGAATGCCATTTTTAAACTCTGTGCTTCCAGTTACGATCAGCCAAGATAAGTTGGTTATTAATTTGAAAAAGAAAGCTATTTCTGTTCCTAGATTGTTTATTGCAAACTCAGAAGCTAGGTATGAGAATAGCCAGAAAAGAGTAGAAGCCAGAAAGCCAAAAAAGGATTCTGATGATTGGCAGGAAGTCCTGCAATTTTATCAAAAGAGAGCATAATCAAAAACAAAACAATTGGCATGCATTGATCCCAACTGGTCTACAGAACAAGGTGATATCCATCAAAGACTTCTGAAGAGTTGCTCTGAAAACCCACAGCAGTTTTGGGAAACAGAGAGCCCGATGTAAGAAATCATAACCTTGCATGATAATGGAGTCAAAGGTAAGATGATTCCTTGTACCCCATCCGATGAGCAGGAGAAAAAGAATCAGATAAAAGAACTGCTACAAATACAGCTCATTGAGCCGAGTGAATCTCACTATTCTTGCTCAGCCTTTCTTGTGAGGAATCAGTCTGAGATAGTGAGGGGAAAACCAAGGATGGTGATAAATTACAAACCCCTCAATGCCATTACTCAGAGCTTTAATTATCCATTGCCAAGACCTGAGAAAATCATGCAGAAAATTCAGCACAGCAAGGTGTTTAGTAAGTTTGATATGAAGTCAAGATATTATCAGATTCAGATCCAGCCAGAAGACCGGCATAAAACCGCTTTCATTTGTCCAGCCAGATTTTACTAGTGGAAGGTTGTACCTTTCAGTTTGAAAAACGCCCCAGCATTCTTCCAGCGAAGAATGGATTATATTTTTGCTAAATATGATTTCATTGTAACATACATAGATGATATTCTTATTCACAGTCCAGATGTACATACTCATCTAGAGCATTTAGAAATTTTCTTGAAAGAAGTTTAGCAACATGGAATAGTTCTGTCAGAAAGAAAAATGTCTTTATTGCAAGATAATCTTGATTTTCTGGGAATTAATGTTATCAATGGTGCAATCCAAATGCAACCTCATGTTTTAACGAAATTGACACAATTTCCTGATGAATTGAAGGACACCAAGACAATTCAGAGATTTTTGGGAGTTTTGAATTATCTTCACAAGTATGTTCCAAATTTGACAGAGAAGACAACACCGATCAAAAGACATCTCAAACAAGGATGGTCTCAGGAAGCGACAGAAGCTGTTAAACGATTAAAAGAAGAATGTCAACACCTGCCAAAGCTTCAGCCACCAGGTGATGGTTTACTCATTCTTCAAATTAATGCTTCTTTAGAATTTTGGGCAGCTGTTCTATTAGAACAAAGAAAAAACAGTGAAGGTAAAACTGAAGAAAACCTTTGTGCATATGCTTCTGGTGAGTTCACTCCAAGCCAGAAGAATTACTTCATAGACGAAAAAGAAACATTGGCTATATTCAACGGGATACAACGATTTGAGGTATATCTCACTCCCGTAAAGTTTTTAATCAGAACAAATTCCAGAAATTTCAAATATTTTCTATCTGCCAAAATTTCAAGACAAATTGCTAAAGGAAGAATCCTAGCTTGGCAGATCTGGTTCCAACAATTTGAATTTGACGTTGAGTGGATCCCAGGAAATTCCAATTTTTTGACAGACTCATTAACCAGAGACATGAATAAAGCATTCATAACTTGTACAGGTTCATATTTTGATATCCCAGACAAAAGTTCAAAAGATGACAATTTTGCCACGTTTGTAGATAGATTCAGAATTTTTGAAAGTCATGCAGTTCATATTGCAGAAGAGATTAAAAAGGTGGTAGGAATGAGGTTGAAAAGAAATACTTGGATCAGAAAGTGCCAAGCATGTTAGTCCAAGAATATAGGTGCCTCTCTAGGCCTAGATGATACATTGGTAAAAGTATTTCCTTTTCCAAACATGAAGGTGAAACTCCTTTTCATGAGTTTATCTGATTTATGGTCTAGTGTATACACTGATGAAATGATTTGGACACTTAAAGTTTTAAATTATTATCAGATCATTGGAGGAATTGATTTTGCTTTAAGTATTTTTACAGGAGCCAAATTAATGGACCTCGAAGAAATTCCTATCAAAACGGAAGTTGAAAAGTTCATGTTGTCTCTAAACATTCCTGATATATTTGAAGAATTGGAAGCCTCTTTCTTACAGAGATATGATGAAAATTATGCAGTCAGCGACACTTTCCCTCAGTATGAGATATTTGAAGAATTTGCTGATTGGGAAATGAAAGGAGGTGTATGTAGAAAAAAGCCATCGACTCAAGTATCTTAATGCATTCAAAGGACATTGCAGTATCTCAGAACCTTCTCATATCCTTGGGATTTTCACAGTTTAAGATTGAGAGAAAGCATTGATCCTAATCCTTTCGCACAGGTATTCAGCCATGAAAGAATCGGAGAGATAGAAACAAGCAACAATCAAGAGATGATCAAGCAACATGCTGATTGGTTTCATGAATTCGGCAACTTAAAGTTGATAGAAAAACTCCAGATTCTAAATAAAATGAATGACTTACAAGGAGAACCTAAAGCTTTAAAATTTGTAATTAATCAAAAAGCTTTAGTTACCATAATCACAAGATCTCCTAATTGGAATAATAATGTCATTCATATCGTCAGTCTTATGATCTCAAAGAGAATCTGCACTTCAATAATTTTTTAGCAAGGATTGCAGCATAAATACTTTATGAGTGATAATTGCAGATCATGGATTCAACATGCCATAGAAGGGTCCACAAACATGTTTCAGATATTTAAGTGGGAATTATTAGATGGCATCGAGCTGGCAGTCCAAAGATCACCCGCTGTAAGACATGCTTATAAAGATTCTTTCCTAGATATAGAGATAAGTGCTTTACCTTTTTTAAACAAGTGGGAAAAACAGGAAGCCATGTACACACCCCAGCAACCAGGCCTCCACAAGATAAAGACAAATACGGAAAAGGGAGAATCTTTAAAAGCAATATCTAGGAGGACAATCACGATAGATATAGATGATAAAGGAAAGGATGAGTTGAGAGATGCTCAGGACCCAAAAGCAGATATCGACGAAGAATACAATCGACTGATTGACCGCCACTACCAAAGAATACTCGATGAGTACGAGCCATCTCCAGGATCTTCAGAAAAAGACGACTCCGATAGGAGTCCAATGGGACCATGGTAGAATCTTTTAGCTAGCAATGTGATAATGTGATCACATGTTGTAGCTAGAATGTTTGTACTGGAAAAGATTGAGTAGACACCGTCGGTGAAAGAAATACTGACAGGACCCTCAATAATTTCCTTTTTACGTCATTTCTTAGATAGGATTAGATTCGTTAGAACTCTATATAAGAAAGAGTCTGCAGAAGTTCAAGGCATCGCTTGACAGAGAATTGTTGAAGAGAGCATTGCTTGAGAGAACTCTGAGACTTTGGTTGTAATAAGCTTTTATGTATTCTGCTTGTTTTTGTTAATATCAAAGCCTACTGGGCCGCCTGTCTGAGGAAAATTCCTGTATCCAAAAGTACCTTGCGCTGTAAGGCGCTGGAGTTTGGAAGACCCGTGGAGAGAGGTCGTGTTGCTCGCGCATGATCGGTTGAGGATGGTTGCTTGACTCAAATCTGTTGTTTGGAAAACTTCGATGTTAATCCGAAGTAAGTTCGAATGCACCAAAGCTTTATCATATTTGTCTGTCTAATTTGCGTGATTATTCACTGTTGGTTTTCAAACCTTAACCATTTTTAAATGTCAACAATCAATGATTTTTTAAACGAGGCCATTGTTTCAATTCGAAACAAGGTCATCGAGTGAAACGAGATTCACTTCAAAATTTATAAGAAAGGGCCCCAGTGTAGCAAGAATCTTGGTATTGCTTCCAAGTTGAGGTTTGACCTCCAACCATGTCAACGACAACCCAATTTGAACCTAAGCATACTAAATTCTCTCAATTTACTTTGTAACTTCCCAAAGGGACTAAGTCATGTCAAATTGTTCAGCTTGTTAACAACCCCAACGTTGTAACTTAACAATGATACAGAGCTATCATGTGCCCTTCCATAAATTACCCAACCAAAAAATGAAGTCGCGACTCAATTTCAACCATGCTTAATTTAAATTCAAAATCCTCAATACTCAAGCATCATTTGAATCCACTAATATATAGAACTAAATAAATGTAATGTAGTGGAACACACATTCATTAACTTACTACAAATTATGACAATCCCTACACATTTCACAAATAAACATAATAAAAAAAATCACAAACTATACAAGCACAAATGTAATATTATCTTTTAACTAAAAAAAAATCCAAAAAATCATGTCTATACGAGCAATTCTCTACCCTACTATAAGCATCTAACTTAGATCTTAATGAAGAGAACGTAGTGTGTATGTGTGTGTGTCTATATATATATATATATATATATCAAAAACACAAAAAAACCTAATTATAAAATCAATAATTAGCATACACATATAAAATAAGAAATATGAAGAAAACGTAAACGAGTGTCAATTTTTTTCACAATATCCATAACACTAATACATTTATAATACAAATGATATAACAACTTTATGGTTTATTTTTATTCTTAAAATAATATTTCATCTAAAGATAAAGTTGAGAGGAAATAAAAAGCCAATACACATATATAAGATAACAACTATCAATAAAGTTAAGAAGGGATAAAATAAAATCCAATAGACTTGTAAGATGACAATCATACATAAAGTTAGAAATGAGATCAAATAGAATCCAATAGAGATATATAAGATTTGTAGTTCAAGAGGCATAAAATAGATGGTGAAAGGGTGTTCTGTTAAGGCACATTGTGGTTTAAAGGTCATTGGTTCGAAATTTCATGAGCAAAAATCTAGTCATGCTAAGGGTTGGTGTGGCCCAAGCCAGGTGCGATCCTCAAGTGATTTTGATGGCTTAGATACACTTGAGTCGCGGCTAATCAAACCACAAGTTAAACATGTTAGTCATCTCAAGACTCACATAACCTGCAAAGGAAAAAAACTTAATACATTATTTATTAAATCTCATTAAACACTTCTTCACATTCTAAATTTTTTAATAAAAAATAAAATGAATTTTATAAAATTTCAAATCTTTATTAACAATATAAAACATATTTTTTTAATTTTTTTTTAATAACTCAAACTAAACACATTATATTATTATAATTTAACCAAATCAAACCAAATAAATAAATAAAAATAAACCAACCTGGGAAAGTAATTTTTGGACCAAATTATCTAAGAGTAAACATAATTATCTGAAATATTTTTTCCACTTCCTAATTTCTAGAAAAATATATATAAATGTCGTAGTTTACCTGTGTTATATTTTGGAAAGTTTTTTTTTATATATTTTCCAGTTTAATTGCTCAAAATCCAATAAAAAATCTTGAAATCACAAGTTTGAGTTGAAGATTCTCTACAATCTAAATTCTATAGAAACTTCTAAAATAT